>JANHFR010010404.1:13168-25288 GCA_032468015.1 Mimophis mahfalensis | reverse complement strand
CTGCCAAGGTTGAGAAACACTGAGCTGGCATGACTAAGAGCAGCCTCTGAAGTAACAGTAAACAGTAAATTGTTTTATCATGAAAAACATGTTTATAACACACTATATAATACATAAATCTCAAATTCCACTTAATAAAAAAAGAGGGCTGTAAAAGTATCTACAGACCCCTCTCATCCTGGACATGAATTGTTTCAACTTCTATCCTCAAAACGATGCTATAGGGCACTGCACACCAGAACAACTAGACACAAGGACAGTTTTTCCCCAAATGCCATCACTCTACTAAACAACTAATTCCAACACTGTCTAATTATTTACTAAAACAGTATCTCTCATCCTTCCTAGTACCTATCTCTTCCCACTTATGATTATAACCATGTTGCTTGTATCTCTACAATTTATATTGTTTTATCTGTTTCCTAGTATGATTTGATTGCTTATTAGTAACCTATGAATATCACTAACACACTTGACCAATAAAGAATTGAATTCTATTCTATTCTATTCTATTCTGTTCTGTTCTGTTCTGTTCTGTTCTGTTCTGCTCTGTTCTGTTCTGCCCTGCCCTGTCCTATTCTATTTGATTTAATCTACTAGAAGATCATATCGAAAAATACCATGATACTCACAGCCACTTGTGCTGAATCCATGAATCGTAGACCAAAGTAATCATTTTCAATAAGGTCCAGATGGTACATTATCTGCTCAAACAGATGTTGTCCTTTGGCTTTTTTCTGAAATTGCAAGAGGAATCAAGTTAGGAAGATATAGCTTAGTTAGAGATTAACTCTACTTCTGAGGCCAGAAGCCACCAAGAAGTATTCCAGGTCTCTTGACACTAAAGATACAAATTCTGGCTGTAAAACTATTCCAGAGACCAAAGAAAGAATAGCAGTGAACATTTTGACCCCGATAATTGAACTGATAATGATTCGTTGAGATGTTTATTCCACCTTTCCTGCAGGAGTACAAGATGGCATGCGTAAGACACCTTCTCCCAGTTTTCCCCCCTGCAACAATAATCCTGCGAGGTGTATTGGGCTGAGAAACATGATCCACTGTGGGCAAGAAACTGTCATGGCAGGAATTCCAAGAATGCTCTTTATTACAACATAACACAATCTTGAAAAAAACCCCAGGGTTTCGCTCTGCCCCATTTGGGGTTATTCTGATTTTCTTCCCCCATATGCTCCTCTTTCTCAAGACTGAGCAATCTTTTCTGAAAAGTTCCCCTTAAGTGTTCCCTCATTCCTTCTCAGCTCCTGAATCCAAGCCTACATTTACAGCCAGTGAGTTTTTGCATGGCTTTTTCAACTGTGAGGAAAGTTAAATATTCAAATATAAGAGGTGAAAGCAGAGACGTTGTGCATACTTGTTAGCTTTCTTACCCCCATAGAAGGAGACAAAAAAAAAATGTTCACCTTCCCAAATTATAAATTAGAATAAGTCTAATAGAGAGTGACAAAAATAATCCAACTAGTCAACCAAAATAATGGAACTCAAACTTCTTGTTGCATTATGATAGTAGAACCTACTGCTTTATCTCCAATTATCTATGGAGCCAAAACTGTTAAGAAATTCAGATTTCTTCATTGTTAATAGAAATTTTCTGGAAACATTTCAGAATTCTTTAGGATAATATATCGTTTGGTAGTCCAAGATGTGTTTTTTTGGGGGAAGGGGGCAGGCTCTTTCTTGTCATGAAATTGACAAGACCACACCAGAAATAAAGATTTAAATGCAAAATTCAATTTCAAAAGTTGCAAAAAAGTAAAAGTAATTCCTTAAAATGTTTCCATCGTTTCAATTTATGAATGGTATGCATTTTGAATAATTTTAAAAATTAAATACCACTTACCGGTATGTACTTTTTATAAAATCTAACAAGTGACTGGGAAACACAATTACTATCATTCTCTTAAAAGAAGAAATATATCATATAGTAAATCTTAATGCCATCTCAGCTAATCATAAATAGGCGGTCTATTATTCAATATAGAACAAGTGGACAATGTCCGAGGGTTTGGGAATGGTAATTCAATCTCATGACATTCTAGATGGTGAATAGGAGAAATGTTGCTAAAAGAAAAATCCAACCATTTTTAGCCTACTGAAAAGGAATGACAATAGCTACTAACTTTTGACATTTTTTATGTGCCTAGTTCTATGCAGAGAAAATCAGGGGAAATCATGAATGCCCCTAAGCAGTTACCATAAGTGTCAACCTAAATTCCTGCTTGCTTTTCTCCCATACCCAACATTCATAAAAGGTTAAAGAGTTTAAAATGCACACACAATACTGAAGCTTGAAATACATCTCTACTACCAGATTTTTGAGGCAATTCATGCTGAGAAAAAGCTGCTTGTTTTTAAAAAGAAAAATAAGGAGCAATTCATAAAGTCTGCATTTGTTGCAAAATTGAATAAAGCCATTTCACTGAGAAAGCCATTTTTTCATCAATCTTGCTGATCCTGCAAGATAGTTTTGTTTTTTTTTCTATCAAGCAATACCTCTTCCATAAATGAAAAAGATACAGGCTTTTGCACAGATTCATGTGATGTGCCAGTTACTATCTTCCCAGCATCTGGAGGGATCTTCAGATTATGATCTTTATGTAGTTACTCCTGCTTGGTCACCCCACATAAAGACTACTGCAATGCCTTCCATATATATGGCTGCATCTGAAGAATACTCAGAAGCTACAACTGATCCAAAATGCAACAGCATGAATCATTATGAATTTACCTCATTTTGCCTATGTAACACTACTACCTACATAAGCTGCTCTGGCTAAAATTCAAAGTAAATCCTTTATGGCTTAGGACCTCTTAAATATGTACATTTTGTACACTATCAGGTTACTGTTGTGATTGAGGCAATACATTGATGGATTTTTTCCCCAATGAAATGCAGATACTAAAAAGCAAGAATGGTTTAATTTATATCTTAATAACTAGATGGTAACAGAACTCTATTTCATCAAAATAGAAAGACATTGTCTCAATCTACTGACTTTTGACCTAATTAGTTACATAATTTATAAGTTCAACTTCATTTAATTTCTTGGCTTTAGGCCTTTAGTATTTGATCCACAGTGACAGTAAAGAATAAAGTAAATGTAATTATTTACAAATACAGAGAGTGGAATAACAATCCATCCATTTCTAGATTAATATACAGTATTTAGATTCCAAAATGTTATCCTGGCCAGAAAAAGTTCAAACAGCAGTTAAATATTTCAATATGTCAGTAGATTAAATTAAATCTACCATTTTGTTAAAAAAGAAAAAACTATGTCTTTTTTTGTTGTTTCAGAAATGAGACTTCTGCAGTTTATCATTTTCAATTATGAGTATTGCTCAAAAAGAAGTTAATGACAAAACCTTATATACAATTCTTTTCATTTTTAACTGAACTATAAATCAGCCAGAGACAGAGAACAGAGCATCTGGCTAAAACAGGTCAGCTCTAGTTAACTGGGCTAAACAACATGGGAATGTTGGAGTGTTGGCTAGACAGGGAAGTTGAAAAAGAAGTATCCTAAAATCATACAAATCGCTGCCAAGAGAAGTTCACAGATTCATTCATGAAGACTCCAGGAGTCAGTTTTAACTCATACAAGTCTTCTTCTTTTACAAAGTATTCCTGAGCTTTTGGAAGAAAAAAACACAGAGGGAAAGCCAAACTCTTGTCAAAGCAGCTTTCTTTGACTGCTCTTTAATCTGAAACACACTGGAAGAAAAATATTCTCTCAGCCCAAATCTGCTTTGAAGAGTTCCCCAGCGCTCTCTAGAAAATTTGGATAGCCTGCAAGGAGCTACAGAAAAAGAGAGAGTCCATCCCCTCAGTAGTTTTTGTTCCTAATACTTCTTCTGAAAATCCTTGTTTGAAGACCTATGACCAATGTCTTTAAAGAACCTTTTAACATATCATCACCCATTAGTAATTTTTGCATTCTTGACCAAATCACATGAACACAATGTATTCCATTCAACTGAGAGATAAAGGAGGACACATTTTCTTAAACATTTGTCAAGGTTCTTGATAAAATAAATTAAAATGTATCATACCGGTAAGTCCACACTGACATCTGTTCCATCCAGCAAAGAGACCCTGCATGTAATTATAGATTTCTCATCTCCAGCTGCAGGGATGTGAGTTGCAGCTCGTTGAGCTTCTCTTAGTCGCTCTTTCTCAGCATGTTTATGCATAGACTTGCGTCCAAGTGTTCGGCGAAAGAAACTTAACATTATTCCTTAAATAAGACCAGAAAAAGAAGCTGTGAAGGTTTCAAGAGAAATCAAGACTGCACTGTTTCTCACTAAAGCAGATACACGTTTATATTTCACAAACTTTCTAAATGTGCCTGTGCTATGGAAAAACATTTGCAAAACAGATATACATACAATAATGTTAAATCCCTGCTATCAGTAGATGCTAATATCCTTCTCAATCTGGAAGAGTTCCAGGAAGTTTGCTGATATTAAACATATAAAATAATAAATAACACCAAATTTCCTTATAACATTAGACTAAGATAGGCACCAAAGCTACACAGCTAACACCTATAAAAACTAAGTTTTCACTAAACTGGAAAACCATGAAAGTGGAGCCCATTCTTGCCTAAGAAGCAAGCTGTTCCAAAGCAGGGACTCCCATAGAGAATGCCTATTGTTAGGTCTGTTTCTGCCACACCTCCCTACAAGCCTTGCCTAGTTGAACTGGATGGGCAAAATCTATCTGGGGAAGGGAGGCTATTAGACATCTTGTCCCTGAGACATATAGGACTGTAAAACACCTTGAATTGGAAATACACCAGTAATCGGTGAAGCACTGATAGCAACAGTGCAACATGGTAGAGCAATGGCTGAGTAAGCACATATACTGAGACATCCTGGATCAGCTGAAGTTTCTGGCTGGTCTACAGGGGCAGACCCATCTGGAACAAATTCTAGTTACAGTGGAACCTCAGTTCACAAACGCTTCAGTTCACAACCCAAAAATCAGCTAGATGTTTTACTCGGTTCACAAACAAATGCTCGGTTTGCAACCAAACTTCCTGAGGACAAAGAAATCTCAAGAGAGAAAGCACCTGAATAAGACCATCCTTCCATCGCAGAGGCGGACTCTCCCGCCAAACAGCAACTTCTCTCACACTCAGAATCAACTGACTGAATAGTTTTCTCTGTTGTTTGTGGTTTTCTCAGTGTTTGTATTAAAGGATTTTACTGTTACGCTGTACGTTCATGCCATATTTAACTACAATACTGTATTTGTGTGGTTCAAAATCTTAAAAAAACAACAGAGTTCATAGGGGTCTGGAACAGATTGATCATATTTCCATACAACCCAATGGGAAAATTTGTTTCAGTTCACAACCAACTCAATGTGCAACCAAAGTTATTGAACCAATTGTGGTCATGAATTCCACTGTATCTAATCAAGATGTGATAGGAACATACATGACCATCTTCAGAGCATCCTGTTCTAGGATAAGACTGCAACTAAAACACTAGCCATATCTTTTACCTGTTCTTCAACCAGGAGCTACAAATCCTGTGGGACTACCCCCTTAGGAGACCACTCTTCCTGGAAAAACGCAACCTCCTTGAGAATTAAAAATGGTCAGTTGGCTTTTAAATTAACACCCACTCCATTTTGTTTGGATTGAGTCTGAGTCTCTTTTTTTCCACAATCAGAATTTCAAATGAGCCTTAGGTGGAAATGCACAATTATCACCCCAAAATGATGAATGACTTCCCCCGAAATTTTATGTAGGTATTAAAAAGGATTGGGGAAAGCCTAAAGCCTTGGGATACCTGTTAACCATGGGCCCATCTCCCCCTTAGCTAAAACTGGGTCAATAAAACAATACTCAAAAATCCCAACTTCTGTAGACCGTCCAGAAGGATACAGCTTTGAAGTGGACAGCTTTGAAAACCACTGGAATATCTAGGAGAGGATTGGTTGTGCTCTCCATTCAAGTCATAGGGTCACCCATGAGAGGGACTAATGTCTCTCCTGTCCTTGTGCCTAGGCATCTTCTATGCCTGAAGTTACCCATGAATTCAGATAATCCATACTGCCTTCTCCAACCCCGCAGATTTCTGTAAGTACAAATCAATCACTTTTTCAGCAACTTCCCATCCACCTAAATAGTTCACAATCACAGTGTTTATATTCATATCAAAAGTAGGAACACTAAAGTTATTCTTGTAATCTCCATCCCTTGGACAGGCAAGCATGATATGACAATATCTCCTAATAAGAAACAGCTGCACTATATAGAATAAAAACAATGTTATTTGTAAGCTGATGATGCAATTATTGAACAATATTCAATAATTATTTAAAAGCACTCTGGGGTTCATACATTATTAGATCCAGTGGCAAAAGAAGCCTTGCAACTAACTTTCCTATTATAAGAAATTGGGAGATGGTCATGCATAAATTATGATATTATGCAAAATGATGATCTTGACTACAGATAGAGACTTTTTTAAGCTAGAGTAGTGGAAACCAGCCTACTCACATAAAATATACACTATGAGCATTCCTGGAGTTTCTACCCTGGGTGACTAATAGATGAATCCAAATGATGGCAGAAGTTTTATCTTCCACCAGTACTAGAGAGGATAAACTGGCATAAATACCTTCTACTTTGTTTGCCAGGACATGCCTTCACATGTTGTCTTTGTAAAAGCCTGACATTCTTCAAAGGTCAAGTTAGCACAACTGTGAGATTTAAATTTTAATCTCCAACTATACTTTTTATAATTAAAATCTTAAACATGTAAATATAATCCAATTGTTTCTGCTGTCATTAACAATGGTTAAGTCAAAGCTGGTTTGGTTTTTAACTTTAAAAAATTATGAGTATGAAATTTAAATGTGTTGCGCTTTTTGGATATATAAAGCTGCTCTGGCAGGTTGGTTTAGCTATATAACATTGGTTCCTTTAACTATGATTCTGTGAGATACAGAATAAATCTTTACAAATCTTTTATTCCAGTTTAACATATATGGAGTTGAACCTGGACACTAGTGTATACAAACCAGCTACTGCTGGCAGTTTCACACAAGATAACACATATAAGTATCAGATCTGTTTTCCAAAAGTCTATTGTTTTAAGACTCACCAAAGGATGCATATATTATTATTGGGCTGGGAACCTGGAAGGAGGTGTTGTGAATTTTGTTTCTTTGTTTAATTAATTAATTTCAGTTGGTGTGTCTTCTCCAAATAATCATTTACAGGTTGATGAAAGGACTAATTTCATAGTCTGAGAACTAAGTAGGAACAAGTAGAAATATTGGCTATGGTAAAGGGAAAATACTCATAGGAAAAAGAGTGGATAGCTTCTCGATGAAAATGCATTGCACACACTCTTACACACACATTAAGAAATAACGCGGAGAGGGGTGCATAGCGGGTGTATATGCATATGGCAGAGTTCACTTGTTTGGTAAAGGATATAAACATGCTCATTAAAGAATATTTGTCCATTCTGCTTTAAATTGCCACAGGAGGATGGAATTTATAGTGATTTTTCTAACCACATAACATCTTCTTGTAATATGGTACCTCTATCACAGCAATTCCTATCAATATAGTAGTTCAAGTTCTCTGCTAGCATACAACAAGAATGGATGTACATGGCACATTGCTGCATATACGTGTAAAATCTCTTCCCTTTATAGAGTCGGTTTCACACAAAGTATGGTCTTATTTCATTACATGTAGGAAATTTCATAGAGCACTCATATTTAGAAAAATAAAACAGGCGAATCGTTAAGTACAGAATGCACCTACCCCAGTCCACCAAGATAACAATGAGAATTGCATTAAAATCCAATTTTAGAACAAGTTAACAAAATAATACCTGGGCCAAACATTTATAATATCATCATAATTTACTAAGCAGATCAAGTCCGTCCATACATAAGGAGGATCAAGGTCTCACAGCAAAACTGGGGAAACAAAGATTTAGTTAACCTTCTCCACCGTTAAAAGAAGGGATTAAAAAAATAAAACAAAATATAGATGCCATGGAAATATGGCAACAGGTGGGGAGGGAACCAATGATTCAAGTACTTCCCCTTTTTCATATTGGCCGGATTTCGGAAGATATGGGAAATTTACAAGGACTGAGCAGAGAATATTTCAGAAACACCACAAAACTGAGCCTAAGGGCAGCAGGAGACGACTTCTCACTCTTGTGGGTAAAAAGATCAAGGCTGTTCAAGGCAGAAAACCACGGCCTTAATCCTCGATTTTAAAATCACCTTTTTATTGTTCTTGTTATTCCTGCCCGGACGCACTTTGGACTCACTTCGCTCCCATCTCAAGCGCGCTTTTGTGACAAGGGAGCGCGACACCTTTTGGGGCCGCCCGACAGGAGCAACCGGATAGATCCGGGGAGTAAGTAGGGTGGGGAGAGAAAGGTTTACACGGCCATCTGAACAAGGCGTGACGCGCGTGTCTGTGTCGGGGGGGGGGGGGGGGGCGGGGGGGGTGGCGAAGGGAGGGGGTCACCCCGGAGGCATCCAGAAAGACTGAAGGGGCACCGACCCCTCCCCCCACGTCTTCCAGGGATCGACAGGATCGAAACCAACCTCGCCGGCCACAGAGAAGAGGGAGGAGAGACGAAACTTGGACCTCTGGAGAGTTTCAAAAGCCTCCCCGAGGGCGACAAAGGGAAGGGAAGAAGCAACAGCCTGGTCTTCGGGGAAACTTCACCTTGCTTTTACAACCACCACCACCACCACCACCGCACCCCAACTCCTCCCCAACTTACCGGCCCAGCCGCCTTCGCTTCCAAAGGGCGCTCCCCCGCGACCCGGCCGCCGGCGCTAAAAAGCAGCTCTGGCGGGATCGGATCCCGGTGGCGACGAGGAAAGGGACGAGGGGCGGAGGCAAATGGCCGCCAAGTGAGACTATGGAGCCGCCTCTCTCCTCCTCCTCCTCCTCCTCCGCCCAGCCGCCCGCCCTGGCCTCCTTTGCGAAAGCCGGTCTTGCGTTTCGAGGCGAGACAGGTCGCCAACGAGAAACGGGCGCGCGCGTTTTCGTGTGGGTGTGTTTTGGCGAAATGTGTGGGAGGGAAGGTGCCCCGGTTTTCGGAGGTTCGAACCCACGTCACGCTTCAAACTAGTTTCCGATAAAAAAAAGATTGCTGCCCCTTTAAAAGAAACACTCGACTCCTAAAACCCTATACGAATCGTTTTAGTAGTTTACCGACTGGGTCTTTAAGGCTTTTCAAGTCAACCCTGTTTTTGAACGTTATTCTCAAAACACCGCTTTGAGTTTATGGAAAAGGATAATATGACGGCTTCTATATCCGGGATACCCAAATCCGGACCATCATATGCTGACTCAGTAACGCTTAGAGAGGGCTGTGAAAGCACTGAAGCGGTATATAAGTCTAAGTGCTATTGCTATCAAGAGAAAGGAGCCAAGTGTTAAAGCGTTTTCTGTACCTGAACTGGCAACTTGTGGTCCTTGGATATTATATTTTTTTTAAAAAATAAATAAAACTGGGATAAAAATATGGCAAACTTTATCACACAGGCAATCTAAAAAACAAAACAAAAACAAAAACTAAGCCTGGAGTAGTTATTAGGAAAGCATAATCAAACAGGCATGTCTTCAGCTGTTTACCAAACAGATGTTTCAACAAGTATTCCAGGAGGATGGAGATCCAAATCCTATTTCAGGGGAAGAGTAACGTGCTGTTACTAGCCGTACAGATATTAGAAGCCATTCATATATTTTGGACTAGTTTGGTACCCGGCTTTGCGCAGGTGTACTTTGGCCCTGGCACTCCCTCTCTGTGCCCCACCCCACCCCCGTCTCCACTCCTTCCAAGTTCCTGAGTTGCTCCTGTGCTCCCTCCTTCACTGCTTGCTCCCAGGTGTTGGAACTTGGTCCCCAGCCTCATGAAGGCCCTGGTGCTCCCTCCTGCATGGATACTGGCCACAACCCCTCCACCAGTGGCTCCAGTCTTGTGGTGGAGATACACATCAGGCCCAAACTGTTATCAGTGACATAGGAGGTTCTGTGACACCCAGGGCGCATGCACAGTACAGGTTTGCCAGTGTGTTGGTGGGGGGGTCTACACTTTGGCACCCTTTTAAGGGGGCACAGACCCCCCCAATGGCATTCATGACCACCACCATCCCAGTGCTCGTCTCCAGAGGGTAAGGTACCTGTATGTGAAGTTTGGGCGACATTGGTGCAGGCGTGGAAGAACATATAGGGCACATACGCCCACACCCAAACCCTCTGCTTTGTATATATAGATTAACTAGCTGATTACCTGGCGTTGCCCAGGTAATTTTTTATGGGACAGCCATGTTCCTTCTTTTCACCTTCCTTCTTTTGTCCATTCCGCCCCACTCCCTCCCTCCTCCCTCCCTCCCTTAGTTCTTCGAATCTGAAGATTGTACCATTCTGCAATTGCACCTGTCATACCTTGTAGGGTTGTTGTGAGATGGAAATTGAACCAATTGAACCAAGTGCCAGGGTGTTGCTTTGCTTTGCTCTCCTCAGTTCTCCTCCCCTCCCCTCCTTCCTAATTAGAAAACTAACCTCATTTCCATCTTTACAACCTAAGCAGACATTGTATACTCTGAATGGCTCAAAACTGAATCAAAATAGAGAGAGAGGGCTAATTATTGTGTTGCATAGTTCTGCTCCTTAGGTACCTGGTTTTCTTTGAATTGCAATGGCTTCACAATATGAGATTTAAAATCAATTTATCTCAGTCTTACTACCATGATCAGTCATCCCAACTCCATGGGTACATACACTTAAACTTAGGAAAATACCAATGCTTCATTCTATGGGAGAGGGGATAGGAAAGGAAAGCTTTGTCCCTCAGAGTGGATTCCCTGCGAGAAATTGACTCCTTCAGGATTACGTAGAAGCCTCTGAATGGGAAGGTCTGGAATGTGTTAAAGGCCTGAGTTCTGTCATGTCTGTAACCTGGTTTTTTTTACTATCTATGACTCTGGCTGTGTAGGTGTCTCACGTATATTGTTTTTAGAGGACATGCACACACACATCCTGGATGTTAGGGTTGTGTTACCACCCCTCCCCAGTGCTTGTCACAGGAGGCTAAACTTCATCTGTGGCAAGTTTGGCTGACATTTGTCCAGCCATTAAAATTTGTATAGAGAATGTTACAACTCCCTCCCGCCCCACTCTGTTTTATATATATAGATTAATTCATCCTAACATCCTCGGGTTCGGCTGATATTTAAATCTGGAGTCACAAACTGATCTTTCCCCCTCCATTCTAAACTTTAGCCATCAAAAATCTGTTCAGCAAACATGTAAATTTAGACTAAAAGTTTGGCAAATTGGTCTTTTCATTTTACACCAGACCAAATGTAGCCAGGTGGGAGACTAGAGTTGCAATGACATAGTGGACTGGACTACTATGATGTGCTCCAACTTGATCTATCTTTTATGGTGAATACAAATTCTGATAGAAAATACAGTCAGTTGTAGTTGTGTTTTGAACTACAAGCCATATCCTTATCAACTTACAGAAAATAAATGAACTTGTGGTTTATGGTTTTGATGATTAGGTAGGATAGAAGGAACAGTAATGTAACTTTAGGGAGAGACGTTAAAATGTATTTGTACTTTTAATGCTGTGAATATTGGAAGTTACTTTTTTTTCTATTTTTCCTCAACTTTTGTTTTCTTGCTTTTTCTTTGGTTTTGTTTTCTCTTCCAGCTTTTCTGGTGACATGATCCGTTATCAACTTATTATTCGATGCAATGTTAAAATAACCTACTGCACAGAATAAAACAGCAAGTAATGGACATATTGAACTAACTTGGCATTGTCTTCACTTTGAGATTTTAGGGGTTGCTCTTCTGTATCACTTGTATATTGACAACATCATTAAAAAAGTTAGGGATTGAAACTGGTCTTTCCCAAGCACAAGAAACAATGTATGTCTGTTTTGAACAAAAAAATATTTCAGATGTAAGGTTAGAGGGCTTCAAGAAACTTGTTTCCACCTGCTGCTTCACAGATTCAAATAAGTATCTGCTTATGTAACAAGTATGTAAATATATATATCACACACACACACACACACAC
>JANHFR010010399.1:0-10861 GCA_032468015.1 Mimophis mahfalensis | reverse complement strand
CCCAGGGGAGATGGTGGCTGGGAACCACAGGAAGTACAGTCCCACCCATCCCTGGAGGGGCCTGGCCAGGGCAGGCTGCGTACGTGTCTCTTGCGGCACGCTTGCTGAGGATGGTGGGTCAACACTTGCTTACCGTGAATACGGGGATTGGACGTTGCTGCCCATGTGACGTATTTCTGCCCTATGAGAACAAATCGTTCAATTGAGTCTTGTCCGCTCCCGACAGGGGGCCCCCTTTTCAGACCCTCGGCGGCCTGTGCCAATACTTACGGCGGTGCGATGCCCATGGCGTGCAGGTTGGCCAGTCCCACCATGTTGGTGTTCCCAATCAGTCCCGGTTTCAGTGCCAGCTGAGCCTGGATCCGGGCTTGCAGTTCCGCTGCTTTCCGGGCCTTCTCAATGGCATCATTCATGAAAGTGGCTGCCTGCGAGGGCTGGATGGTGTTCCCGATCGGGAGGCGCTCAGGCGGAGTGGTTGCCGGAGCTTTAGGCTGAGGCCAAGGAAAATTAAGTTTGGTTTACGGAACTGGTTATGGTTTAAGGTTAAAGGCAGTGAAAAAGGCAGGAAACCCAATGTACAAATTCACCGCAAGGAGGGAGGGAGGGAACAACAATACCTGAGGAGCTGGGGAGCTGATGAAACTCAGCTGTTTCTTCCTCTCCTCAATCTGTCGTGTTGCTGCCTCCATCATTTGCTTGATCTGAAGGAAGGGAAAACAAGCCAAATTGTTTCCTCTTTTGCACAGTGTTTCTTTTTCATTCCCAAGTCATCCTTGGCTCTTCTGCACCCAGGCTCTGAATCCCACCTACAGCAACTATGAAATTCTTCTTTTCTGTAACGCCACGTGTTTCTTCGGCCCATGGAGGAGGAGGGGCTCCTTGAGAGCCTCCGTCCACTCAAAATAGAGAACTACCTGACGGCTGCTCAAGGCCCCCTCGTGAAGACAGCTGCCAAGCTTACACGCTTCTGAGTGACAGAGCTCAAGAAGGGGCCTTCACTGTCAAGATGGCTGAAACCATAGTTAATTAATAAAAAAAAACCTTTGACTTCAGTGGGCTTTCTTTATTTACTGTGGTTCATTTTATTATTTCTGTTTATTTATTTATTTTATTATATTTATATACCGCCCTTTTCCAAAAAGGACTCAGGGCGGTGTAAAGGGCTTTAAAAACACAAAGTATAAAAATTAAAAACAAATTAAACTGAACTTTGCCCGACATACAAATCTTAAAAACCCCTCCTCAATCTAGGCCGGCTAGCGCAAAGAGCCAGGTCTTCAACTCCTTTCGAAAGGAACGGAGGTCAGGAGCCGTCCATAGGTCCAACGGGAGCCGATTCCACCAGGTGGGAACTCCTATGGAGAAAGTTCTCCGCTAGGCGCCGCCCGGCGACATTCTAAAGCCGACGGCACCCGGAGAAGGCCCTCCCTATGTGAGCGGACCGGGCGTTGTTCCCTCTTCTTGCTCTAAAATCACCACTAGGACGAAGTGCCAGGTGATCAATGATGCACAGATTACATCAAGGCAGCCCTCCTGGCAGGCAGGAGCACCGTGGCACACCAAGCCTCCTCCGGACAGGCAAGGGCAGCAAACCTGAAGCTTGGTCAGCATCCCTGGGCTTTCAGTGGGTGGGCCAGGGATGACCTCGGGTTCTTCCTCCACTTCCTCAAAGCGGGGGATGCGCCGTTTCTTGACTCCTGAGGACTCCTTAGAAATCTCCGAGTCATCCCCAAACACATCCTAATAAGCGGGACAGAGCAAAGGAGCTTTAGTGGAAAAGCCTCAAAGTCAAAAACATAAACTGAGGCAACATTTTCAAGAAAAGAAACTTAAAGTCTTCCATCTGCTACTGGAAACATACATCTCAAGAAAAGATGGGAGTTCCCCTCTGCTGAGGAGGGTCTTGTGAAGGAGCCCACCCCCGCCCGAAGAGAGCCGCAGCAACTCCTTCAAGCCACCAACAGGATGATATTCGCATGGCGGGAGGTATTTGCACGCTGCTCTTTGCCACAGGAAGTTTCAGGTCTCCTCCCACTGCAGAGAAGGAATTTGAACTAATGTGCCCAATGAAACATTTTAAATTCTCTGAACCTGCATCTCTTCCAAGGGACTGGATGTGACTCTGCCCCCATCCGCCGTACCTGCCCTGACACAGTGAGAAACCCCCCTAAAATGGAATCTGAATGGGCAGTTTCATCAGGTCTTTCTGGCGTTTTCCCAGGGAACGGTCACATTACACAACAGGCCTGGCAGTTGGGGAAGGCTGCTCTGAACATTAGAAAGCAAATGAAATGGGGTACTTAAAATAGTATTTTAAGGCATGCTATTATATCGTTTACATTTTACAGAAGTAAAACATTAAAAGGAAAGCAGTTCCTCCCCAGTCAGAGATGCAGGAAAGAGGTTACACACCTGAGTCTGTCCTACTGCTGTCAATGAAAAGCAAATATAAAGTATGGGTTTAAGCTTAGTCTAGAATGAAGAGCCCCAAACTTGAAAGACATGTCAACCCTTTAGCACAAAAGATCAATCCTTCTGCAAAAGGCTAAGATGCAACACTTGGTTCACAGCTTTTCAACCTCAAAGCTGATCTTCCAAAATAGAAAAGGGCAGAGATATGTCTCTCTCCAGTGGAAAGGTGCATCCTCCCACACATGAAACTCGCATCAGTGGCACAGACGATGGTAAGGGATTCTGGGATTGATGGGGAGACTGGAGAGCAAGAGGATTCTCGCATATACAAGATCAGAAAGATACCACCACCACCCCCAAAAAAAGGTACACATGTTAAATGCAGAAATTCTTTCCAGAGAGCACCCTTCAACTTTAACCCTCAAAATATTTTATATCCCATAGATGTGATCCATCAAAGGGCACTGGAACCCAGAATAAATATGCCAAAAAAGTGATCCCTCAAAATGTATTACTGAGAAGCTGAAGCAGAATCGGGCTAATCCTCGCAGAGGGATTTTACTTGCAGTAAAAACACTGCTGGGAAAAGTAAAGTAAGGTTTATGCAAATCAGCGTATCTCTTGCAGGCAAAACAAAAGGGCAACCAATCATCGACAGAAGTCTTCCGTGGAGAAGCTAAAGGAGGCGGTTAGACTCTACAGGCTGGCTCCTTCTCCACTTAACGTGGAAAGAGATCTGAGGGAGATGCCAGAGAGGAATGCCCAGTCATGCCACACAGCTGCTACTTCCTCCCAAAGAGAATCAAAACGTATGCATACAAACCATCCGCAAGCGACAGCTGAACCTCCTTCTTCGCTATTTTGGGCCATACTTTACAGAGACAGTTCCTCGTCCAAAACCAGGGCACACCGTGACACACCTACAAGTTCAAGAGAAAAGGGCTTGCCCATAGTATGAAGAGTGTAGACCCCTGAAGTTTAGTTCCTGAAGTTTCCCCACAGTGTGATAGGTCCCTGCGAGATAAGCCGAGTTCAAAGAAAAGGGTGGTTCCCTACAGAAGAAATGCAACTGATCTGGGGCTCCTGGGAAAAGATGCAGATTCCTTTCAGAAGAGAATACCAACCTGGAGAGCAAGAGGACGGGACGAAAATTAGCCTTGCACCCGAACCCTTTATGTGGGAAAGTTTCTGTTGCCTTTGCTTTAGATGTCAGTGATTTAAAGAAACAGGCCTGGTTCTTCAGGTCATTCGACGGGTACAAAATAGCCCACGGACAAGTATTTCTCTGTTGTTTAACAAGAGTTCCAATGAAGACCTTTTTCTTTTCTTACTCTGAACTGAAGAGAGGGGTGGTGGGAGGGCCCAAAACTTAGTGAAGGGTGTTAAGAGCGAACCTCCTGACAAGAAACTGAAATAGGAGAGAATTTCTTAAAAAACAGTGGGGCACTGTTAAAAGTTTCTGGAGGAAAAGATGCCAAACAAGAATGAATCATTGAGTTTAGCAAATAATTGGGCCCTGTCCACCTGAATTCCCCAATTCTATTGGCCCTTGGATCCCGCTTGCGGATCTTTGGAGCAACAACTCAAAACAAAGCAAGCGTCTGGCTGTGTTCTCCAGGAGCAGGGAGATTTTCTGAGTAGTTTGTTACCATCCAAATAGAAAGATGTTGCATTTGGAGCGAGTGATGGGAACTGCCTGGTCTAGTTTATTCCTAGGGGCCCTATTTAACTTCCGGGCGCTCAGAAACACAATTATTATAAAGAAAAAAGGAGTGGCTCGGCACAGCAGAAAGTGTGGAAGGAAGACACTCTCAAGTACTACTGATGCTTCTGAAAGGCAAATGACTGAACAGCACCAAACAATGGCAGTCTGGTGCTCCAGCTCTCAGAAGACTAGAGTGTTTTCTCATGCCAAAGCCCAGTCTTTGGGGTTGGAAGATAATTCATCCTATAAAGTACTACCGCTTATACACGACCTCAAGAAAGGAGGAGAAAAGAAGACATCCAGAGGTCCTAAAGGATATTAACCCATCTATATAAAACCAATCAGTGTAACTAGGAAGAAGTTCCACAATGAGCAACTAGGGAAGCAAAAACAAAGACTGGATTTTAATCTCAGGCTACTCGCTGCTTCCGAGAAAGATTCTCTTGCAGCTGATTCCCTGCACCACCCCAATCCAGATGTTCATGACAGACTGAAGGGGCTTCTCCAAGCTATGAGGCAGGACCCCCGAATTAACCATGACGAGATATGTGACAGTAACCGTATTAGAAGCCATAAGCAAAAGGTTTCACAGTTTTCTGCAAGAGCTTCGATTCCTTCTGGGCCGTCTACCATGCAGTTTTGGTTGCAGTGGTAGAACAGTTCTCTATTATGCTAAGAGTGACAATAAAAACCTGGGTGGTCACCACAGGAAAATATCAACCAAGGGCACCTTCAGCCTGATCCGAATAACTGTGTTCCTTACAGAGCAAAGCACAAATGCCCAGCTTCAGGCTTCTTCCAGGCCTGTAACTCAATTCAAAGCGACCATAAAACCACAATACCCAAAATTACATTGAAGGCAGAATACGACTCTATCTAATACAGATGTTTTAAGAAACTATCCACAACCGTGCTTGACCACTGGCTATGCCAGCTGTAGGTGATGGGAGTTGCCTCCCCAAACATTTGCCTTAAAGACCTACCAATCCCCCTACAATTCCCTGGGACAACTGCTACAAACAATGCCTTCCCCAGCAGGCAGCTTTTCAATCCCTATGATAGTCTGCAACAATTTGGGGCCAGTAAAATCAGCAGTCAGCCCAGAAGAGCTTACGTATCTGGCTCTTATAGACATTTGCCAACTTTCTCTACATCTGTCCCATGTCACTAAGACAATGCCATTTTTCTGTGGGGTTTATGTGTTTTCATCCATAGCCTTCATTATTGGCATTCTCAAGCTAAGGCCAGGTTTTCTCAGCTCTAGTCAAAATTAATTTCACAAAACAGCAACAACAATGATACTGCACAGCTACTATCATCATCACTGTAAGACTTCCGATGGTTTCTGGCTGCAGAATTAAGAGGCAGAGCGGTCATGGTATAAGAAGACCACTAAGATATTAGACCCAAAGGGTACTTCTTTTTCCTTCTGGAAGATTAAAACATAACGAAACAACACTGCCGGTTCCTGACACCTCCACACACACACACTCAAGAAGATAGCAAAAACAACCAAGAGTTCAGCTCACCTTTAATTCTCTCTTCCTATTTCGGTCACTGTTGGACTTGGAGTGTCGAGAGTTTCGCCCTTCCTCAACGGCTTCAAAAAGCTTATCAACAAACCGCAATGTGGAATCATCCAGGAAGGGCTTGAGATGATCTGGGACAGAGAGGGGACAGAGAGAGTATGGCAGCCTAAAAGACACCACCTCAACCAACCTGCCTGTTTTCTGAAACCAACTACTCCTTTTCTCAGCTCATCCCAATTGCCTGGAGGGAAAAAGAAGGCCACTGAGCTCTTTCACCACCATCACCCCTTTCCCTCCGATAAAAAGCGCAGAGCAACCACGTTACCCTGTTTCTAGTGCAGCTCGCGGCCGGCCGAGATACGGGAAGGGCATCCAGCGGTCCAGCCTGCGGCGCAAGTCCCACCGGGCTCCATCCCGGGCCAGCCAGAGCAAGAGGGTCCGACCGCCTGCCTCCCCGGCCCTCCAGGATCTCGGGGGCCAGAGCCAGCCCAGGCCAGCGGCTCCCACAAGACCTACCGGCCGCTTTCTTCTTGTCCATTCCCTTCCCGACGCAGTTCAACGCGGCGGTCACCACGGTGGGCTCGGAGAAGCCGAGGACCCGCTTCACCGTCTTCTCCACCCACGGCTTCAGCTCGTCCAGCTCCCGCTTCGAGAGCGCCATCTTAGGAAGGCTCCGCCGGGGCGCTGGAAGGAAAGAGGGTCGCGACTGCAAAGGCCCGAGAGGGAAAGGAAGACTCCCCCCAGGCGGGACTCGCTCTCGCCTCGCCAGGCCGCGGCTCCGGTCGCCGCTGGGGCGCTCGCCGAGGCCGGGATTGAGGGAGCGCCTCTCCCCGCCCTCGCAGTCTGAGCGGCAGAGTGCCGCCGCTTCTGAACAGCCAACAGGGCCGCAGCAGGCGCCCCGCCCTGCCGGCCCACCCGCCAGGGAACCGGGGACCGAGGAAGTTCCTCACCGGCGGCCGCCCTCCGCACCTGGGAATGAGAAGGCCGCGGGCCTCGCTGCGAACGGAGGTGGAACGTCGGCTCTGGCGGCGCGCGGACCGGAAGCGGAAAGGGGCCTGACCAGCGACTCCGCCCCTTCCTCCCTCTGGCCTGGGGGCGGGACTTCCTGGAGGCAGCCGCCTGAGCCGCAAGCGTGCTGATGATCCGCGGCCAGTAGAGGGCGACCGTGGCAGCCGCTTGAGCGCCGCTCTCGCCCCGCCCCGGGAACCGGAGGAGCCCGGCGGTGGAAAAGAAGGGAGCGCGCGGTCTCAGTACGGAGGTGGGTGGTGGAAGGAAACCCCCCCCCCCGCCTCGAGTTCTGCTCTCCCCACAAGCAAGGCGGACGCCCGAAGAGAAGAGCCGTCCTCGGCCCACAGCAACGCCAGAAACTCCCCCTCCCGGTGCGCGTTCAGGATGAGGACTAAAAAGCTCTCAAGAAATGCGGGAGTTCGTATGGATTTTATTGACTTCACCACCTTTCCAACAAATAAAACAAATTTCCAACAAATAAAGGAGCCTCGGCAGCACTTCCGCCCTTGAAAGTCTTTGAGTTAGCAACCGAGCCAAGGATCTGGGCGGTTTTTCCTCATGAGGAAGTTGATCTTTTTGCCCATTTCAGAGTTGTAGATTCTCCGGCACGCTTCGTAGGCCTCCCGCCGCCTCTTCTGGCACGGCTTCTCATAATACCGCTTCCGCTTAACGTGATCGATAATTCCATCCATAGTGAGGACTCTATAAAGAACAGAAAGAAGGACCCGTCTCTGTAAAAAGGCGAGATCCCCGCCCGGAAGATCCGATGTACGCGCAAGTTTAAATCGGGCTCGGTTTTCCCTCCCTCCAACCTTCCCGCCTGATTTTCCCGGCTTTCCGAAGTGTTACCAACATCCCGTCGGGGAAACACGCGGCTGTTTAAAACTTGGGGGCCGGGCGGTGAGACCAGAGGGAGCTCTCACCCGTGCCGTGCCTCCTCCATTAGACGGGGAGAACTACAGACTTTCAGACGGAACCCGTGTCGGCTTACACACACACACACACACACACACACACACCCTCGCCGCTTTAAAGACGGCTGGGCAGCAGACACGCAGCCCCGCGCCTTCGCCTTGACAGGGACGCTGAGCAGCCCCTGGCCGTGCTGAAAGGAGCCGAGCCGAGCCTCCCGGGGCATCCGCGCTCACCCTGCCGACGGCTCGGGCCCAGAGGAAGACGTATATAGAGGTGGTGGCCCTACTGTGCCTGCATCGCGGGGCTCCTGGTCGCCGCGGGACCCGAGCGCTCCCAAGCTTCGGGAGGGCAGAAGCGGTGGCGCTCCTACCTGGTGAGGACGCGGTAGGCCAGCTCCACGTCTCCGCCCGGGACCATCACAGTCCGGGCAAGGAACTTGGCGTGGTGCGCCATCTCCACCCCCCCTCGGGCTTCCGGAGGGTCGGGAAGCGCCTTTCGACGAAGCCCGGGGATTTGGACGGAAGCAGCCCCCCCCCGCGGCCGGAAGCGGAAGTGCCCGACGAGGATGGCGCTGCGCCCAGTCGCCGTGGCAACGCCGGGAGCCGCTCCGCGAAAAGGCTCTGGGGGCGTCCGCGGCCCCCGCTGGCCCGCCGATCCCGCGTCTCTTCCGCCGCGGCCCTCGGATCATATGCGGCGGATCTCCGGGGTTTCCCCGGTGGCGAAGGGCGCCCCGCCTGCGGCCTCTGGGCGGCGTCGTTTGGTTCTGCCGGCCTAGCATCCCCGGCAAGAGAAGCTGCCCGTCTCCGGCGGAGCTTCCGTTGATTTGTTTGGTGTGCACGATGTTCGGGGAGAGCCCGGGCGGTGCGGGAGTGAGGCGAGAAACCGGCCTCCCTCCCTCCTAGGAAGAAGGCAAGGGGCAGCCCCCCCCCCCCATGCTTTTTTTTTTCATTAACATCTTAAAATTTTATACCTTCTTTCGCCAGACTTCATTTAAAGGGGCATGCATGTAACATCCAGCACTGATCATGCTACCTAATAATGAAACAACTGCACACACACACAAAAAAGCTCAGAGCACTAATGAGCCTGCTGTGACATATAACTGATTTCCTGTGCAGAGAACTTACTTTTGTTCTGTCCAATCAGCTTTTATCTTGTAATTTCCCTATAGATAGAAGGCCTCTGATCTGCCCCAGAATAAACATACTAGCATCCCACTGATGACATCAAAGAACAGGAATTTCCCCAGGATAAAGGGAGACACCAGAGGTGGAATCCATGAGTTATTTCCGAGGGCAATCTTTCTTTCTGGATTTCTCATAGGATCAAAGCCTAAATCAGGAGCAACCTGCACACATCTGCAAAGGGAAGACACACTGAAACCAACCAGCATGTATAAAAACCACACCCCCTTGCTCACACCAAGGACCATTCCCCTCAATCTTGTTTCTCACAGTATGTCTGAAATTCATTTTTTGTTTGCTCTTGAATCGCTCCTGGCGCATGGAACTTAACATTATTCTTCCAACACTGATGTCTTTTTAACTATAAAAGGGAATCTAAGATGGATCTCAGGATTCCTTTGAATGAGGGGAGTTTCTTTTAATCATAAAATTTAATTAAATTATCTTCCTGCCTTGATGCCTTATGGAAGAGTGGGAATACCAGGGCCAGAGCCTACACCATATTTGGCCAAGGGTATATAGTTTAGCATCAGATCACAAAGATAAATGTCTAAAAGGATGGAAAAAAGAACCATGAGCCTCATCAACAGTATCTTTATTGAAACTGTTTTTCCACCCTGAAGGCAGGTACAGTTCTGCTTTCTCTTGAACATAATTGAAACATTAAAGTTTGTGAAGAAGGGAAAAGATGGTATGCAAGTCCAGGGTGACTTGTCTTCTGGGTCATCAAGAGCTGCAGCATTTCATAGGCTTTCCTACAGACAGTTCACTCCTCTCCAGCTTCTCCCCAGACAAGTGGGGCAGTGACAAAGAGAGGCCACCAAGAGTTCCTCTGGGGTTGGAGCTGCTTGCTGTCAGGACACCAGGCAAGCTTTGACAGCGAGATGGCTCCCCTGAGCCAGACAACACCATTCTACGAGGGCTGCCATGTGCACATGTCTTGGAAGCAGCCTGTGCAAACATAACTCTTTGGAGAAAGTAAACCACTCCACAATTGCTCGTGTTGTTTGGCCCCAGCAAAATTTGCCCAAGCGCAGAGTTCATCTGACTGAAGTCTACTTCTCCCAAGAGAGGGTTTAAGGGCAACGTGCGAGTCCAGGACAGGTTCAGAGCAGGTCCATTGCCCATGGGCACCGGCTCTCCCTGCCGAGTGCCGACATCATGGTCTTCTAAGGAAGAGAGGTCTGAGAAAGGCCTCAGCGTGTCATCTTGGATGGCTGTGCTTCTGCTTCCCATGATTTGGTCTTCTACACAGCAGGGCTGAGAGAGATGGTGGAAAAAAAGCCAAGTGGCAGGATACCAATAGCAGTAACTCGGGCTTATATACCACTTCACAGTGCTTTACATCCCGCTCTAAGTGGTTTACAGAGTCAGCATATTGCACCCCATAATCTCTGGGTCCTCATTTAACTGACCTCAGAAGGATGGAAGCATGAGTCAACCTTGAGCGGGTCAGAATCAAACTGCTGGCAGTCAGAATTAGCCTGCAATACTCCATTCTAACCACTGTGTCACCAGGAGGCAAGTCCTGTTCCATCACAACACAAGAGAGGCTAAACATCCCTTCTGGAGGTGAGACAGGCCCCAGCCCTGAAGTTTTATCAGTTGGCAACATTCATGAAATTAACTTCTGGATTCTTTATTTTCTATGTCAAGAACAGTCAGTGGGGATTGAATCCCTTATGATCATGACCATTCATACAAAAATGGAATGCAGAGGCCAGGAACATTATTGTCTGGGATCAGGAGGTGTTAATAGGGGAAGCATTGTTAACTAAATGGAGTAGTGAGAGAATCCAAAGAAACCCGGGGAGGTATAATCAACTGGAGAAAGAAACAGAAACACGCACACCACTCACCACTCCTACAAGTTCCAGAGAGGAACTGTCTGCCGGTGCTGAGAGGGCTCGAGCAGGGGAGCCGCGCAGCTGTTCCCTCCCGCAACCCTCCACCGCCTGGCAAAACATGACGGGCGCCACGCCGCTTCCGAGGCTGGGAGCGAGACGGCGGAGGGTTGCGGGAGGGAATGGCTGTGACGGGAGCCGCGCAGCTGTTCCCTCCCGCGACCCTCGCCGCTCGCTCCCGCCCTCGGAAACCATGCGGGCGGC
>JANHFR010010393.1:0-12372 GCA_032468015.1 Mimophis mahfalensis | reverse complement strand
GCATTTTGGGGGCTTGGAAGGGCGTGCACACGTGTGTGTGGGGACAGCAGAATCCCCTCTTGCCCCCCTCGTGCCTGCGTTCACTCTCCCAAGCCCCCAAATGCCAAAAAACCCTCAAAAAGTTCACTTTTTCAGCATTTTGGGGGCTTGGGAGGGCGCATGCACGCATGGGGGAGGGGCATAGTGTGCACTATGCCCCTGCCCCTGCATGTGTACACGCTCTCCCAAGCCAAAACAAACAGGATGTGGTATGTGGGTGGCCACACCCACTCCCCCCCCCTTTTTGGCACTCGGTGCCAAAAAGGTTCGCCATCACTGGTATAAGGTTACCTGCTAGAGCAGGGAGTTAGATCTTAAGGTCCCTTCCAATGCTATTATTTTATATTCTAAAGGCACATATTCTTATGACTTCATTTCTGTCTTAACCAATCCACCACAGAGACAGTCCATTGTTAGTCATTCTAGTTTTAAAGTAGTGTTTTTCATCTCGTAGTGTAACGGTCTGTGAGAACAACCTTGGGAAACAGAAGGAAGAACTGCTATCTAGACAATGGTAAATAGATAAATGAAATCTGAGTTCACAGGAACAGTGGAGTAGAGAATGTGTCTTAGGAAGGAGCCTGTTAATTTTCTGGAATATAAAGCCAGGAGAGTAGGGAAGTGCTTTCACACTTGCAAAATTGTTAACCTTGCAATAAAGATAGAATTAAAGTTCTGATTTTCCTGTCAGGACTGCCTCAAAGGACTGACATCTCTTGGCCCAAAGTTTTCTGTGTGAACAGTTTACAGAATCTCAAATACAAGGCAGCTAATGGTGCAGTAAGAGGCAGGGGTCTGCCTAGCTCCTTCTGCCTGTTTTAGTGTGAGCATGCTCTGTTCCTTCTCTCACCAAGCCCTAATTTCCACAGCCATTTTGAGTGAATTAAGGAGCTGTGGGAGTGCAGTGGTAAGAATGCAGTATTGCAGGCAAAATCTGACCACAGCCAGGAGTTCAATCCTAACCAGCTCCAGGTTGATTCAGTCTTCCATCTTTCCAAGGTTAGTAAAATTGGGACCCAGATTGTTGGGGGCAACATGCTGACATACAGACAGTGCTGTAAAGCACTATGGAGCTGTATATAAGTGCTAATGTTATAAAGTAGACACTTGGCTTCTTCATAGGCCCATCTTCATGCCCAACATGTGGTAAAGCACTAAAAGTTTTTATAAACCCAGGTCCTTTGAAACCTCTTTTTTGGAGCAGGTTGGGGGGGAGGAGTTCTATCATCTCCTTCACCGTCTCTTCTGAAAGTTGCCTGTTAAGGGGTAGGCTACCAATATTTCAGCAGCCTCTATTTCAGGTAGGTTGCCACAACTGTCAAAAACTAAAAGCCAGTTTGGTGGGCTATGATGCTGAGCTAGAAATGGAAGACAGTGAGTTATAGTCCTCTGTTAGCCATGAAAGCCAGCCAAGTCTCTTCTTCTCAGCTCCTCCACAACAATGGTAATTGCTGTGACAAAACAGGTGGTAAGAGCATTAGGTATGTGCTAAATGCATATTGTATTGCCTTTCCAAACTTATTGATATATACCAGGTGGAGAAATAGCAATAGCACTTATATACTGCTTCACAGTGCTTTACCGCCCTCTCTAAGTGGTTTACAGAGTCAGCATATTGCCCCCAACTATTTGGGTCCTCATTTTACTGACCACGGAAAGATGGAAAGATGAGTCAACCTTGAGTTGGTGGGACTCAAACTGCTGAATTACAGGCAGCCAGCAGGCAGCAGAAATAGCCTGCAGTACTGCATTCTAACCACTGCACCACCTCAGCTCTTATTACATTGCTTTCCATTGTCTTCTAAGAACTATAATTTCCTTTAACCTAGCACCTATTATTTAGCACCAATCATGGAAAAGAAATAAACTCTTATTCACATGATGTACTTAAACCAGGGTAGTGGTTTAATCCACTTTCTGGGTTAACACACTGTTTTCATAAGAACAAGGAATGAAGATAATAGCATCACAGAGTTCTTTTTGTATATGTGTCTGATGTCACAATAAATAAAAGGTATGGGGCTTGCCTTGTGATGTCACAATGATGCTTTCATTATTTTTATTTCTTTCGCTTATAGACACCATTCTTTATATACACATTAACTCATACGCTAACAAAATGGGCCTTAACCCAAAAGGGGGAAAACCCCTAATTATGGTTAACACCAAACAAACTTGTCATATTATGCAAATGCTTAATATGATCTTTAAGAGACCTGATTAAGCATGTTGTATGAACATAGCCTTCTAATACACAACCAATAAGCCCACAAAGAAAATAAGGTTTTAGATTGGGCTGGTAATTCAAGCAGCACATAAAAGATTTGCAAGAAACTGCCAGGAGAATTAATGACATAAATAGATTTCAAGAAGCTTTTATAGCGAGTGAGGCATTCATATATAAAAATATATACTCTTTGGTATATTCCAAGCCAAATAAGATGATCTGGAGGAAATGCGTTTCAGTTTGTAATTCAGCCAAGCAGTATAGACTCTATGAATTTGTAATCTAGCTCAAGCCCTTACAAAATATACTGAAATCTGCCTCTTCTGAGTGGGAAGGGGTCCTGAAAAAAAAAATCAAGCAACCTAGCCAAGAAAGACATCAGGCTTGCAAAAATACAGGTAGTCCTCAACTTACAACAATTCATTTAGTGATCATTATTTATTTATTTATTGTTTGTTTGTTTGTTTTATATACTGCCCTTCTCCCAAAGGACTCGGGGCAGTTTACAGGGCCATAAAAACATACAATACAAAATTTAAAATATAGATTAAACCAATTTAAGCCCGATTGACAAACAGAATTTAAAATACTTAAAATCCATTATCCCCAATTTCAATTCAAATTAAAATACCTCTTCATGGGGACAGACCAGCTTGCCGGAATAAATACGTTTTAAGGGCGTGGTGGAAGGCTCTCAGGTCGGGGACAATCTGGATCTCTAATGGGAGCTCATTCCAGAGGGCAGGGGCTGCCACAGGCTTGCAAAAGTACAGGTAGTCCTCAACTTACAACAATTCATTTAGTGATCATTCAGCATTACAACAGCACTTTAAAAAGTGACTTATGGCCATTTCTCACACTTATGACCATTGCAGTATCCCCACATGATAAAAATTCTGATGCTTGGCAAGTAATTCATTTAAAAAAAAATTATAGGGGGGGGGCGTGGTGGCTCATGTGGTAAGATGCTGGGCCTGCACACCGCTGAGGTTGGCGGCTCGATTCCCATGAATGAATAAACCATGTAGGGATAAGAAAGGAGCCTCCCCTGAATGCCTACCTGGCATTCAAGCATCCTGCAGGTAAAGATAACTCTGCCTGAAAAATTCCTTTCACAGAAATAGCCAGCCACCTTGGTGATCCCTGACCTAACACGTGCCATATGCTAAAAAACCCTGACTCATATTTATGATGGTCGCAGTGTCCCAAGGTCATGGGATCCAGTGGTAGGATTCAAATTTTTTTACTTCTGGTTCTGTGGGCATGGCTATGCTGTCAGCCAATCAGAAGTGGTATTTCCCAGTGTCAGCCAATCAGAGCCAGTTCTCTGAACCAGTCAAAATTATCGCTACCAGTTCTCCAGAACCTGTCGGAACTAGCTGAATACCACCTCTGATGTGATCCCCTTTTGTGCCCTTCCGACAAGCAAAGTCAATGGGAAAGCCAGATTCTCTTAACAACCACGATACCAACTTAGCAACTGCAGTGATTCACTTAATAACTGTGGCAAGAAAGGATGTAAAATGGGGCAAAAAACACTTAACAAAAGTCTCACATAGCAAATTTTGGGCTCAATTGTGGTGGTAAGTCAAGGGTTACCTGTATAGATTTGACCTGAGGCCTTGCAGCCCTAATTAGTTTTGAAACCTATTTCGTTTCCTATAATAAAAGTAATTCCTTCTGAGCATATATAAAATGTGTTCCTCTTATCCTTGAACCTCCCAAATTGGGTGTCTCTCCAAGAGGGGCCAAATCAGAAAATTCACAGCAACCTTTCCTGATCCAGGAAGATCAACCTGCCAGGATTCTCCAGTCACCATGGATATTGCTGAGGGTCTGGAAGCTTATTAGAGGGATTAAGAAGGATGGATCATTGCTATTACTTAGTGGTGAAGAAAATACATGATGCACTTTGTGTCCAAATATAAACTATTTATTGAATACAAAAATAAAAAAAGAAGTAAATGCTACCTAGTCTAGTCCATTGTGTTCTTGGCTGTCATGTGGCCACATGGCTACTCTCTTCTGTTAACTGGAAGGAAGTATCCTAGGAGAGCACATTGTCCTTAGGAGAACTTTTGGGACCTCCCCTCCCTAAGAAGGTAAGCAGGAGGAGATTGGGCAAGGCCCCCTCCTCTACCAGAGGTATCAGGTATCTGCATGATGCAGAAATACTCCAACAAAGTTGAACTCCACACATCTAGAAGATAGCATGTTCAGGTTGTGTGATGACTCCCTCAGATGCTTCACCAGATACCTCTCCAGATGTCAGCTCGAAGGCAGATGAACCAGTTCCAGGCATACATCTGGAAGGCAGTTGGTTAATGGCTCCAAGCAGCCATCTGAGAGGGATTTGGCTCAAGCACAGCTGCAGCAGGACAGCCCTGAGACATCAGATGGGGAAAGCATGCAGCTGCAGCCGGTCAATGATGAGGAAGAGGAACTGTCTTCTGCCCCTGATCCAAGAGCACGTAGGGCAGAGAAAAGGCAGGAGCACAGAAGGTCAGCCAGATTATTCGTGAAGACTTGCCCTTCTCGATGGGCTGCACCAGAAGCTGGCTATTTAGTACAGCAGACAGACGGAGGCAATGCTGGTAACAACATGTTCATTCCCTTGCTGTGTGTTCTTGCCTTGAACTTCAGATCCTGCCTTTTCAGCTGTTGTCTTTGCCTTGCCTTGCCTTGCCTTTGCCTGTGAATTTGCCCTTGCCTTGGGAACTTGCTTTTGCCTGGTGGACTGGACTGGACTGGACTGGACTTGAGGACTTGGGTTGGCTTCATTTGAATAGGCTGTGGAACTCATTGGAGTTGAGCTGGTGCCAGCATAGGGAATTATTTGGGAATACCAATTCAGGCTTGGTAGCCTTCATAAAGACTTCTTACACCCATGGTGTATGTGTGTGTGTGTGACACCATACGTTGACTGGTTTCTGGTTTCTGGATGAGCATCAGCTTGTTTCCCCAGTAAACTTCTTCCCTTAATTTGTTACTGATACCAACTTTATAATATTCACTCCATGCAA
The DNA here is from genome assembly GCA_032468015.1 of Mimophis mahfalensis. Classification (NCBI taxonomy): domain Eukaryota; kingdom Metazoa; phylum Chordata; class Lepidosauria; order Squamata; genus Mimophis; species Mimophis mahfalensis. The sequence goes on along the minus strand of JANHFR010010393.1, from coordinate 7,083 downwards.
ATAATTCCACGCTGTGAGAGCCTGATCTTGCACTGGCAAAGTTTTGATCTTACTGTTTTCGCCTTGGGCCAGAAAAGCTATGCGGCCTCATGCAGTCATTGTGGAGCTCAGCAGAGAATGTTTGTTTTAGCAATGCCTACTGTCCTGAAGGCAAAACATTTGTCTGTCAACTGAGAGAAAACACAGGGACCTCCCTTCTCTCTTCTTCTAAGTGGCTTGTCAGATGAAGTGCTTTCTTTAGGGGCACGAGTACTGATTTTTCACCTTTTTGGCTTTAAGCTTCTCCTACCAAAATTCCATAAATGTCTTCCTGTCATCTGCTTTCTCCAAGGCACCAAATCATTGTTTTAACTCACAATAAGAAAGATTGAAGGGTGGAGGAAGCAGGAGAAAGAACAAGCCAAACAAGTTAGAGGCCTTAGGCCAGCAGAGTACACCTGGCAGAACAACAGATAACCAAGCTTATCAAACACACCTATGATTGGTGTCTTTGCAGTTACCATGGAAAGCTCACACCTGGGGACCAGGTTGTTCAAGATTTTGGCTTTGAAAAAAAATGCATCTGACTATTTATTTAGAAGGAAGGACCACTTTGGGTGGAAGAATGATACAAAATAAGCTGGAATTGTCTGCTTTTCCCCTCAGGTTTTGAGGTTAAAAAATGGGCACCCTCCTCCTTTCTTATGTAATTTAGGATTTACACTCCCATTTTTTTGTGTGCCCTTTCTCAAAGTAGTGATGAGATGCAGTTTGTGACATCTCAATGCAAACTCTGCTCCTAATCTACTTGCATGCAGAGTTGTGATGCATGTATGAAAGGCAAAGCGTGCAACACTTATATTGAAACACTTCAGAAGATATGCAAATGGGAAAAACTGGCCTGCGGGAAAATCTCCGCCAAGGAACAACTATTCTTTCTGCAGAAATGCCTGTAACGGTATACCCTGCCCGCCAATGTCAGATTTTAACCACCAATACACTGAATAGCTGGATGGAAAATAGCTCAACAAAGCAACTGAAAAACGATATGGCTAATGATCATTGATGCTCACCTCAGACTAAAGAAATACTAGCACACTATAAACAAGATCAAGAAACAACTGGAACAAACTGTGACCGCAAAACACACAAAAATATTGACAACCACCATCAAAGTTACATTTGTAAGGTGAGCTGAAAACAAACAAGCAAACAAGAAAGCAAGCAAACTCCAAACTGAGCTAAACCCCAGAACTGAAGAGGCACTTGAACTTCAAATGGATAATCAAAATATCCATTTAAAAAACTATTATGCAGGTCTTTAAATATGATAACTACTTCCTTGATTTTTTGCCCCTGAAAACCTATTGAGAACCAATGCACCTCTTGAAGAACCTGCATCCCATGGGCAAAATTTGGTGTGCCCAATAGTGACTGGTGCGCTCAAAACTTCTAATTCTTTGCTGCCACCTAGTGACATCCAAAGTTTTGCAGAACATACAATAATCTCAATATGAAGAATGCTTTGATTTGATTCCTGCACTGAGTGGATGAGACTCAAGTGGCCTAGCTGTTTATTTCCAGTTCTAGACATGTGTTCCCATAGCATGCAACCACACTTTTTTGACAGGCAAAAGTTAGTTAGCTTAAACTTGAGTTGGGTTTTGTGTGTGTGTGTCTATATGGCTTTCTATGTTGGATGAATGTTGCCTTGTTTGCAGGGGTGGGCTGCTGGGGGTTTGCAGAGGTTCTGGGGAACTTCTTGCTAAGAGTCTGCCCAGTTTGGAGAACCCTCAAATCCCACTCCTGGCTGGCCCCTCCCACCCCACCCCTCCCAGGAGTCTCCACATGACCTTTAGATGCCAGGTAAGTGCATGGCCCGCATGGAGGCTCAGGGAGGGTGAAAAACAGAAAAGGGCCTGTTTCCAGCCTCCAGAGGGCCTCCAGAACCTGGGGAAAGCTGTTTTTGTCCTCCCGGAGGCTCAAGGAAAGCCTCCAGAGCCAGGGGAGGGTGAAAAACAACCCCCCACCATAGTGCAGGAGGCCGACAAGGTCACACCCACCATGGCCATGCTCACCCAGCAACCAGGCAGAGAACCTGTTGCTAACATTTTTAGAGCCCACCCCTGCCTGTTTTGTTTATAGTCCAATTAGTATAAAATAGGTTAATTCAGTAACTAAATTAAATGTATAAATCTATAATTGCACTTAATTACTTATAGTTAAGGCTTAATTTAATGATATTGTTTTACTTAAATTAAAGTAAACACCAACCTGTTCCATTCATGCTGGACCCCTTAAATCTGCTTCTGAACAGCCAAGTACACCCCCATGGCTGAAGAAAGAAAAGTGGTGGGGATGAATTTAGGCAGGGCTCGTGGGCTTTTGAGTCCTTGGAATCAGCAACCATAAGTTACTCAGTGAGATACTTAGTATACTTGAACCCCAGAGTGAAATTGTTTTCAACACACACACACACACACATACTCACCTTTTCCTCAGTGACTGTCAGTTTGATTTACTAGGGAAGACACCAGGCTAAAAGCAACGTGAGTTCTAGTGCTGCCATAGATGCAAAGCCAGATGGGTGATCTTGGACCAAACACAATCCAACAAAGAAGGAGCCAGCAAGGTGTTTTTGAAAATGTTTCCAAGAAAAACTGCAGGAGACACTTGCCAGCAGTCAAAAGTGACTTGAAGAGGTAATTATTATTCAGTTCATGATGGCTGCTCTGAAAATGGTACCTGCTTCTGAGGCTGAGCCACACAATCTAAAGAGGCTGAAGAGTGGAGCATCCTGCTCCCCTTCCCCAACACAAGCCCCTGAGCTCCAGATCTCTACAAAGGGGAAGGGACCACCCACCTCTTCCACCCACCTCCCCCCCCATCACTGATTGCTCACTAATCTCCTGAGGAACTCCAGAGCTCTGGAAATGTACAGAAGTATCTACTCTATGTTGCACCCACTCCTTGCTCTCCACATACACCCGATAGCTCCTTTACCTTTTGTAGATCTCTAGTAGTGCTGAGCTTCTTTTGGGAAAAGGGGACAGGCTGCCACACCACTCAGTGTTCCTGTGGGCTGTGTTGTGTGGTCTATTTCAAAGCATCCACAATTCATTGCAGCTGCTCTGAAAATGGTTCCTGCTTCCAGGAAGGTGCCATGCATCAGGATCAGAGGTGGTATTCAGCCAGTTCCGACAGGTTCTGGAGAACTGGTAGCGATAATTTTTGACTGATTTGGAGAACCACCTGTGATTGACCAACACCAGCAAATACCATCTCTAATTGGCCGACAGCATAGCCACACACCCCAAGCCACACCCACAGAACCAGTAGTAAAAAAATTTGAATCCCACCACTGATCACGATGTGAAGAGATGAAGCAGCCTGTTCCAAAAAGGAGAAGCCCTGGAGCTCAAGGCAGTCATACAATGGATCCCATTTGATAAAAAGTGTCAATGAAAGAGACTTAAAACAAGATGGATTGACAACATCAGCATGTATTGCAGGGCCAATTGGCAAAAGAAAGCTGGAAACATGTGGAAGAGGCCTTCATCCTGCAGCGGATAGACAAGGACTAAAATGGTGGTGGTGGTCATGGTGGTGGTGATGATGATGATGATGATGATGATGATGATGATGATGATGATATAAATGAAGACAGAGAGAAAGAAAGAGAGAGAGAGATCTACATACTTACACCGCCACCCATCTACCAGAAGGAGCTCTGAACAGCAAACAGAATGAACACACATTATAGTAAAAGTAAAAAGTGCCATTTCAAATAATAAAAAGAGTTTCCCAGTAGAGTATCCCAGTGGAAACTAATAGTCCACATTATGGCTTATTGTGGTCAGTAGACCAACCAATCATTGGCCTATGGACTATAATAAGACATAGTGGGGATTACTCATTTCTAGCTTAGCATGTTTGTGTGAAACCAGATAATTGTGGTATTTTCAACAAATAATGGTTACACTGTTCTGAACCTAACTGTGGTTAGAATAGCTTCTTTCATACTGAAAGTTCTTCTTTCTGTCTTGATCTTCTTCCGTTCAGAGATCTTAGGTGGGTGTCCTGCGACAACTCTTCAGAATAACAGAGTTGGAAGAGACCTTCATAGCCTTCTAGTCCAAACTCCCGCTCATGCAGGAAACCCTTTACCATTTCAGACAAATGGTTGTCCAATCTATTTTTAAAAACCTTCAGCGCTGGAGCACTCACAACTTTTGGAGTCAAGTCATTCCACTGAACAACTCCAGATGCTGTCCTATTAGACAAGAACCTAGATAAGTGGGACAGATAGTTTGACTAAGTGAAGAGCAGCATTCAGCAAGTGTTAGCATCATAACCAAAGCCATATTTTTGCTGCACAATAGAAGAAACCAGGAGCCATTGTTATTGAGGATAAAGCACACAGAACAAAATATTAACAAGACAAGAAATAAATGTTAAGGATCACAGGGTCTACAAGAGTTAGAAACACACTCTTTGTTTGGTCTGCTGCCTTTGTATAATTCTTAAAGAGCACCAGAAATAACCACCTGTGGATAAGGCTGTGTTTTTTGTAAACCAACTGTTATTTGTTCATAATAAGGTAGGCAGAAAGATGTAAAATATTTTTACGAATTCCCTCAAAAGTGAAAATGGGCATGTTAGACGTTACAGTGGATTGAACACCAGCAATGAAGTTTGCTAGTATCTCTCTGGCATCAAATACATGGACCAATAGCTCCTGGAAAGAACAACAACTTAAAATACACTACACAACAGCAATACGTACATTTACCAAGAAATGTGTAATCAGGGATATTTATGTGTGAATGAAAGCAGACAATTTATTATCAGGTAAATTAGAAGAACCATAAAAGGCTTTCACACATTATCTAAAGTTACAAATGTTTATTTTTTTTATATTTTCCACAAGTTTATTTTTTTTTAAAAAAAGAATCTGGCCTGCAGTGCTATTCTAACGGGGGAGGGGGGATTTGCTGGTTCTTTTTTTTCTTTTTTCTTTTTTAGTAATTCATAATCTCTGTTCAGCACCACAGGCTTTTGAACATCAAATGCTCAAAACCTTTTACTTGATGAATGTTTTCCTTCTGCTTTTTCTTAGATTCAATTTAAAAAGAAAATACCAAGCTCAGATCCTTTCCACTCCATTTATGAACAAAGTTGTGAAATTTGATAAGTTCTTATCAATAATCAATTAAGGGTTTGTTTCTTTGGGTCCTTTCATTCTGTATTCCAGTCTTCTTACCCCTTAAAGAAGCCTGGCTGAAAGAAATGATAAAGTCACCTGAGAATAAATGGAGACGGCTATCGCTGGGGCCATCAATCTCCAAAGCTGCATTAAAATAAAAGACATTCCAAAATGAAAACTGACATTTTTGTTTTATTGCCTGCCATTTTAAATCTTAGATATTAGATTTTATGAAGCACAGATTGCAAGCTTCCAGTGACCACACAGTGTAGGATCTAAAATTGCTTCACCAATACCAATGCTATTCCTGATCAAAACAATTTATTCTGTCAAATGATATTCAAGATGAGGCCAACAGCCATACTAGTATCTATCTGCCAGAGAAGAAACTCCAAGGAGGGCTGCCTAGTCACCTGTCAATAAACTGGAATGATAATGTGTGTTCTGCTTAGCAAAGTGATGTATCTACACAACTTAAATGGTCCAAAATCCTCAAGGAATCATGTGGCTGCTAAGATAAAGTCAAGGAAGTCAGATGGGAAAATCAATAGGTTCATTCTGAAACTCTATCAGCCTTCTCAGTCATTTGCCCATTTTTCCAACAGCCAACAATCGCAGTGCTATCTACTTGTATAACTTGTCATCTGGTGCTCTTTATACACTATGGACTCTTGTACACAAGGAGGCTAGGGGTCTACTTCAACCAAAGTTCCATCATTTGAATCCATGCAAGAGTAAGCACTACACCTGAAGGGTTCATAGAAGCTGAAATTAAAAAAGACAAATAAGGCTAAGCAGGGGGCACAAAACTTGATTCTGTGAATGTCTATGGAGAGTCTTAATCATCCCGGTCATGGTTGCCCCAAAGGTGCTTTTTCAAGAGGCAGTTGGACTTTCTTGATTTTTCTTTGAAGATGGTTCACTTCTCATCCAAGAAGCTTTTCCAGATCTGACTGGATGATGAGGAATGGAAGGATTTATATTCCTTACAGATAACTGGCCATTTGCATTCTTTCAGAGTATCCTTGGGGCCACTTGGACGTTTGTCTGCGTCCTCAGGGTCATCTAAGTAGTTCAAATGGGTATGTGGCCTTCTTGGAACTGCTGAAAGCACTGAGTTATGGAACTGTGCTTTCTGCAGGACGTTTAGCTATTTAGACATTTAACTATGCAGTTTGGGATGAACGCCCTTTGAATGGTGTGGGAGTATGAATGGATTTCCAGAAAAAAATAGCAGGCTACAGGGACCATTTGTGCTTCGGTCTGAGATGCAGACAACACAGACTCATCCCTAACAACCTGTGCCTGTGTTCAACATGGCAGACAAAAACAAGCTGCATAAAGCACAGCTCCACAACCCAGTCCTTTCAGCAGTTCCAAGGTGTTTAGCACTAGTATTTTCTTTGGTGCTATTATTTTGTGTTGATCTTTTCTTGGATTTAAAGTAGTGGTACCTTTTTTGAATTGAGAATGCATGCACCCTGGCTAAAACTTCCACTACTACCTTGGAGAGACTTGGCTCTCCTAGCTCTCCCTTTCATCATTGCTTCAAAGCCAAGGATCCCTTGAATAAAGCTTGTACATTTTTACAGGCCCATGCAAAGCTTTGAAGAGGTACTTCACTTCATTTGAGCCTTTGATAAAACAACCTTTTGGTGTGGTTGTTCAAGACAAAGCACTCTGCTTTGAGATGTCATAAGGGCACTGCCATACCATGTCAACCACCTGCTTCACTGACCTGACGAAGCCAAAGACACCAGCCTGAAGATGACGAGTGTGACCTCATCAAAACATCACCAAGGTACCCTCAACCTTACATGTGAAAAGACCCGAATACACCAAGATTTATATACCTGCACCCGTGAAAATCTACGAATATATAAATCTGAATATATAAA
>JANHFR010010388.1:171657-183713 GCA_032468015.1 Mimophis mahfalensis | reverse complement strand
AAAAGATTCCTTGACCCAGGGAAGGGAAAACGGGAGAAAGAGGCTCAAAGTAACTAACATTTTGCTAGACTTTAGTCAGCCTTGAGAACTGTTCTGACAGGCTTTCATGAATTTCTCTTTCCAGAAATGCAAGAGATTCTTGTTTTCTGAGTTTGCCTGCTTCTATTATCAACTTTATTTACAAGAATATAATTGAATCTGAAGCATAGTTCTAGAAAATGTAAATAGTGGATCACTGCAGCTCAGCAGTACGTTTAGAGGTTCACCCATTACCTTTAAAAAAAGGCAAAGATAAGCTTGAATGGCAGGAAGTGTTGCAGGAGAATGAGTGTGTCAATGTTCCAATGAAACCCCCCATGTCCATTCAGCACTCAGAGAAAAAAGTCCACCCAGGTTAGAATTTATTAAAGGACTCAAGTTGGCACATCTGGGAAAACCCGAATCTAAAAGTTCCGGGTTTTCCTTGCACCAAAACCCATCCCCTGAACCCCTCAGTCCAACACATGGTCCAAAAACCAGTCCCCAAACTGGAGACCTTCCTTCAACCACACCCATCGCAGGTGCAGGGTGAAACAGCCTTGACTCCAAAGAAGAATCTTGTTATCTTTAACTACCATCACTCTCTAAAATCCCCCCTCCTTAATTCCCAGGCACTATCATGTGGTAGCGTGGAAGCTTCCAAAAAAATGGCTTCTAAAGCTGACAAAGGGTGTGATGGGAAACAGTCTCATCATATTGCCCTGACAATAATTTTTGACAGGAATCCTCCTGTTAGCAATGATTTGTTGGAAGAATCCATGTTGCTAATACTTCAAATGGACCCATGATCCAAAATGTTTCCTGTCCAATCAATGGGCATATCACTGCCCCAGGTATTTCCCTAAAGCAGTTCGTTTCTTTATCAAAATTTGAACACAACCCATCTCTCTCACCTTTCCTAACTTTCCTACTTTCTCCAGCAATGTAGGTCCTCCATGCTACTTGGAATGATGAGAATTCTCCTTTAATGTGTATGGAGAACACAAGACTTTAGAAGGCTTCCTTTGTGGTCTATGAAAAGATAATCTATACATATACACATACTGGACCCTTTGAAGGAAAATCTGTATTGCGCTTATGGATGAAGGCTTGGGTCTGTTTTACAATTGAAACTGCTCTGTATAATTTATTGTGCTACTGTTTAAATAAATGTATTTCACAATGCAGCATAGATAAATAGCCATGCTGAGGCAGGCCTAATAAAATTGTTTTAAAATTGCAATATATCTATCTAATAAAAAAGGTTGGGAAATTTGGAGCTTGTGAAATCTATATTGTATGTGCTCAAAAAGCAAACAAGGATTACATTTTTTGAAGTGTTCTGATCATGAACATGGGAGAAGAGACTGAAATATGACGACTACCCTCCAGAGCTCCCCTACTGGGACTGAGATGGGAATAAGATAGCTCTGCAAAGAAGAGAAGATTAAAGAAGATCTAATAATAAATTCTGCCACCTGGTCCCCTCCAGGCAGCTTTAAAAGAATGTGTCAAGCTATTAAACGTTTACGACAGAAATATGCCCCACATTTTTATGCTATTTCATCTTCTTTATACAATTAACATGTTTTAGGTAAAACTAATTTGGTCAAAATGAATGCCCATGGCAACAAAAAAATAAAGGAACAGGATTCAAACACGCTTCCTTAACTCAAATGCCATTCTTTGGATTCTGTAAAACCTGACACTAGTGGTAATCTTTTAGGTGTTTGAAGTTTTACATATTCTGTATACCTTACAAACGCAATTGTAGTCCCAGGCAGGCAGACATCCAACTTTATAATCCCAACTGTGTCAACAACCAATTATCCAAACCACCATTTTTCAGTAAAGTAGACCCAAGCAATTTCATTTTGCAAGTAAAAATATAATACCACCAAGACTGAAATTCTGCATCTACCAGTTTACTTATATGGCCTGTAATGAACAGTAAGTCTATTGATTACTTAAGTCTTTGAATACACAATCTATTTTTAACTTGGGCTTTGCATTCTCCCCATGCATAATTCAAACAGTAAATTTTTATTAGCTAGATTGTAATAATAAAAAGTACAATCCGCTCTCTCATACGCAACTATTTTCTGGGATATTGATCCTTACCTCTTCCTACATCTAGTTAAATAGAAATTTTTGCAAAAGGAACAGTGGGTTACTTACTGGCGGTCCCTTTGATCCTGGAAATCCATTGGACCCCTGTGGCCCAGCGGGCCCCTGTGGAAAAAGAAAAAAAATACTTTGATATATTTTAGCTTCCTATTCTGCTTTCCCCACTCTCCCATTTATTACATTGTAAATATTTAAATTTCTAAAGTTAGTTCTTCTCACAGACTATAAAGGAATCATTTATGTGGATTTTTGCTTTGGTAAAAGTATATCTCAGGAAGAGAATGAGTGACATCATAAAGGTTATGCTATTTCTAAGACTGTTGGATCCATGAAGACATCCCCATGGTTTCAACAGCCTCAGAGATATCATGGCCTTTATGATGCCATCACTTCTCTTTCTGAGACACACTTTTACCAGAGAAATCATTCGTCTTACCTTTTCTCCTATAGTCCCTGGGGGGCCATCATGGCCAGAGTCACCCTGGAGGAAGAAACATTAGTTAAAGAACAACAACAACAACAAAAACAACCCTCTCCAGATTTTAAATTCACTTAACATCGAAGGTTAATAAAGCAGCAGGAAGAAAAACCAGCAAATAGCAAAGATCACTAGAGCCTAGGAGTTTTACTATTCACCTACAAAGTCAGGTAAATCACATGATGCAGAGTTCCTAAAATACCATTTCAGACAGTGTCAGGTAAAATTACACCGCAAATTGTAAGAAAACTGGCATCTTAGGAAGTAGATGATATCTATATCTATAAAAGAGTGGTGTCCGTTGCCGGCGTTTGTGGTTATGTCCCAGAAAGGCTCTTTCACCTGCCCACCAAAATTCGCAGGTACCTATTTTCAACTCCCATGACATATACTCTGTGTGTGTGTGTGTGTGTGTGTGTGTAAGCCTGTTGACAAATTTTTCAGGCTGAAAGTGTCCCAAACAACTCATCCCCACAGACATTTTTCTGCAAAGCTGCAATGAGCATGTGCAAGAGACAGCCCAAAGAATGCTGGGAATTGTAGGCTCTGCAGCATTGTCATACTGCACATGCCCAGATAAAAAACAGCCAAATTCTGTTAAGACTTCACTAGGAGGTGAGAAAGGTAATGTTATAATTCTTACTTTCAAAGCTTTTTTTCCCCCCCTTCAGAAATAGAAGTATACTTAGGTCTCAGCTGGTTTGTCACAGCCTTGTTGGCTTAAAAGCAACCCTGGAAACTTTTACATAGGCTTCAGTACATTGGAACCCAGGCCTAATTATACCTGGGCAAAGCCAGGTCATCAGCTAGTATTTTATACCTAAGATACATCTATGAGCCTCTTCCATACATGCTAACATTCCAACAAACAAAGAAATTGGTGTTTTATTAGTTCTGTTTCTGGGGGCTTTAGGATGGTTTTGCCAATAGTGTTAGTCTTAATGTGTGGGACCATTTAAAAATGAAATTATGCAACTCTGGATGAAAAGTGCACAATCTGAACAACCTATACAATGTTTGTGTATAATGTAATTTACTTACCTATAATTTAGTTGCCTATGTAGTTTGATTTAATCCATAATGACAATTTCAGTTCTAATGGAGTGATATAATTTTGCAAAATGTGGTAAGTAGGTAAGGATCAAGACAGCCAGGCCCACAGTGTATACCCAAGAGTATACTTTAAAAATACATTTGACATAATCCAAGAATAATTAAATTTTACAAATCTTTATTTGAGAGGGCAAATGATGAACAGGGTTGTGCACTGGCCACAACTGATTACACACATATCTTGCACTGTGCATGGAGAAATGTAGAAGGCCATACACATCGTACAGAAAACAGACATACATACCTTTGATCCCGGTTTTCCTGTAGGTCCTGGCAAACCACGTTCACCAGGAATACCCTAAAATGAAAAAGGATATTAGTTTCAGATTGGTGTTGATAAACTGAAGTCTGGAGCTAAACCAGGCTTCCTAGATCCCAGAACAGAAATGGATTACCATTAGTATATGGGTTATTTATTAGGCAGCAAAAACCCTGTGTGCTTCCCAGAATTAAGCACTCCCTCACTCTTATTTCAGCAACTGTGTGCCAAGTAGAAGTAGAGGGATAGAACACTATAAGTAACATCTTTGTTTTTTGCAATGATTCAGCCTCATGCACATGTCATCTACAGTACCTATATAAAATGAATCAGTAAGGAAACAGAAGCCAATTCAAGGCAGGAGAAGTTATCTATGGACGGAAGACCGATGACCCAGATTAAAGACAAGGTTTCACTTTTTCACAACTACCATCTGATTCATTTCATTCCAGTGAAACATGCAGTGCAAAAAGGAGGGAAATTAAGGGTTTTAATCCCAAATTTAATTGGGGGATGCATGTGATATTTCAATGACTTTTATATCTATGAAGTTTTCTTTTGCTGCTTTCTGGCTTGAGCAGCCCATTGGAATGGTCCATTTAATCTTAACACATTCCTGTGCTTTCTCCCCTCTTCCTGATTTTTCCATCTATAGAAATATTAATAATATAATTAGAACCCTGAGTGAGGGCATACAAATCGGAATATACATTCAAATCTCTGCAAGCAAATTCAAATTTGGAAGATCTGAATTAAGATTTCTTTGAATTAATTTGAGCTTTGTAATGGATATGCCCCAAGTGGCTACTACATTCATTGTCATGTCATTGTCATTGGGAGAAAGGGAAGAGATAAGAAATATTAATGAAAATTCAGCTTAATCATCATGTTTTTGTGAAGAGCAGGGGAATTGCAACAAAAAGCACTCTCCAGATATATGAAATTCAAAGAGATACTTCTCCCATCCTTCAGACACATAAACATAGGCAGTTCAACAACTATGATTTTAATTGAGTCAGTCTCATTACTTAAAAAAATTAAGGTGATGCTCCTTCTCCTTGTCCTTCACTTAAGCCATTGGTATCTTGCTATTATCAGATGTCATTTTTAAAATAACTGAATTCACAGGAAGCAGTGTCCTTAGAATGGGTTTCCAGGAAATATAAGACCCCCTTTACTCTATTCAGAGCCAAGAACAACATTACAAACCTTGCTACAGTTCCCCAGGGCTACTCACTATATCATATAAGGAATATGATGGGCTTGGAGTGCTACACTTTCATTATAGGAGGTGACACGAGGCTGGCTCCAGGCAGTGGTCAATGCATCCTTGGGTGAGGGAATCTTCCCCACCGCCTTGAAGGAGGCGGTGGTGAGGCCCCTCCTTGGATCTAGCTGTTTTGAACAACTTTCATCCGGTCTCCAACCTTTGCTTTGTTGCGAAGGTTGTTGAGAGCGTGGTGGCACATTAGCTCCCACTGTTTCTGGAAGAAGCGGATTATCTGGACCCATAACAGTCAGGTTTCAGGCCTGGGTATAGCACGGAGACGGCATTGGTCACGCTGGTGGAGGATCTCTGGCAGGCCCAGAACAGGGGTTTTTCCTCTGTCCTGGTCCTATTAGTCCTCTCGGCAGCTTTCGATACCATTGACTATGGTATCTTGCTACGGCACCTCAGGGGGTTGGGAGTGGGAGGCATTGTTTTACGGTGGTTCTCCTCCTTCCTCTTGGGATGTTCACAGGCGGTGTTAGCAGGAGGGAAGAGGTCGTCCCCAAGGCCCCTCACTTGTGGGGTGCCCCAGGGGTCGGTCCTCTCTCCCCTCCTATTCAACATCTTTATGAAACCGCTGGGTGAGATCATCCGTGGTTTTGGGGTGAGGTATCATCAGTACGCTGATGATACCCAGCTTTTTATCTCCACCCCAAACCAACCCAGTGATGGCCTTGATGTGATGTCCCGGTGCCTGGAAGTGGTACAGGTCTGGATGGGGAGGAACAGGCTTCAACTCAAGCCTGCCAAGACCGAGTGGCTGTGGACAAGGCGTGGAACTTGGGTGTCCTCCTGGATTTGCAGCTTACTTTGGAAGATCATTTGGCAGCCATGACCAGGGGGGCATTTGCCCAGGTTCGCCTGGTATACCAGTTGCGCCCCTATTTGGACCAAGATGGCCTATGCACAGTTACTCATGCGCTCATCACCTCCCGTATAGACTACTGCAATGCTCTCTACATGGGGCTGCCCTTGAGGATCACCTGGAGGCTTCAGCTGGTGCAAAATGCGGCAGTGCAGGTTGTGATGTGGGTGTCCCAACACTCCGATGTTACACCCCTCCTGCACAAGCTGCATTGGCTTTTGGTTGCCCTCCAGGTGAGATTCAAGGTGCTGGTGATTACCTATAAAGCCCTAGATGGCTTAGGTCCGGGGTACTTGTGGGAACATCTGCTGCCAGGAACAGCTTCCCATCCTCCAGTGCGTTCCCAAAAAGAGGGCCTCCTCAGGGTGCCGTCAGCCAGATAGTGCTGGCTGGCGGCCCCAGGGGGAGGGCCTTCTCTGTGGTTGCACCCACCTTGTGGAACCAACTTCCCTTGGAGCTCCGGTTGGCTCCTGACCGCTCCTTCCATCACGACTTGAAAAAGTTTTTATTCCATCAAGCCGGCCTGGATTGATGGGGGATTTTTATGGTTTGATTGGTTTTAATCTAAATTTTATTCCATATTTATCATTATGGGATTGTTAGTTTAATTCATTTTTAACTTTTATATGTCTTATTGTTTTATTGTTATAAGTTACCCTGAGTCCTGTGGGAGATAGGGCGGCATAAAAATCGAAAAACAAACAAACAAACAAACAAACAAATAAACAAATAAATAATATCCCTTTTTCTCAGTATTCTCATCAAGATGTTGGCATTCTTGTAATTTGTTCTTTCGTTACAGGAAGTGGAGAGAGATAATGTGAAATTTTAACACAGGACCGCTTCTAGCCAGCATACATATTGGTTGATAAGCATTAAATAAAGTCTCTTTGGAGAAATCTTGGGACTTTATGAGCATCTATTCTATGAAAGCTCACCGGAGGACCACGCTGTCCAGTCTGCCCTGCCTGGCCAGCTTTTCCCTTGAAAAGAAGGAAAACAGAAAAGGAGGGTAAGACGAAGTTCAGTGGGTCCACACACACAGTGTTACCAGGCTTAAATGGGACATTACAGAGAGATGCTCAGATGTCCCTTATCGCACATCACCTCTAGTTTGGAGTTTAATGACTACCAATGTCCATTAACAGAAGAACCAAAATGCATGTCTAAATTTAAAATGTACAATAAAATGCTAAGCACTGTTATAAACATATCTGCCAAAAAACTAAACATTCGGGTACTTAAACTATAAAGTTCAATTAAATTTGCCTAAAATTAAGGCAAGGGTCTATTTTATATCCCTTGATTATGGTTGCTAGCATTTTTACTAACAAGTGTGCCACGAGATTTAAAAAGAAACCTATACAAAACTGGATTATTCTTTTAAATCTAAACTAGAAAGTCACGTTCGACAGGAATATTTGAAAGTAGACAACCATTTCTCTCTGATTCATTTCAGTGAAAACAGCTAGTAATTGGGTAATCCTGCTTCTCAGACTGTGCTCCCTTGCTGTGATCCATGGTGAAGTGTGAGCATTAGCAAATAAAAGCACTGCTGTAGCAAATAAAATGAATCAATAAAATGTGTCAAGGGATAGAGGACAAGCAGTTCTCCAAATCCTGATGCAGTTACGTTTTGTAAGTGGAAACAAGATCCAGGCTGCAATGCAGTCCCATTTGTTTCTTTCTGGACAAGGAGTGAACTCAAGTTTGCCCACAAGTGCTCCTGACAATTGCTCCTCCAGAAGAGACTGCAAAATAGTTTCTGAGAGATGAGAGAATAACCATTTTGCTTAAACTGCAATTGGCACCGTCAAAAAATGGTTTGCATGCTTCCTTTTTCACTGCAGTCCGTTTCATTGAATTTTCTCTCTTCCCATATCCTCTCCCATCTTTGCAATCTGCAAAAAACCTCTCATGGCTTCTTTCTCTCCCAGTCTCACTCACTCGTTTGCCTTTTTCTCCAATGAGACCGAGCGGCCCTGGGAATCCAGTCGAACCCTGTGGAAAAATAACCCGATCTGAGAGCAGGGCAGGATAGGTTGGGACAAGGTTTCTTCCTTTCCTCTGGGTCTTCCCTCCTGCTTACCTTGGGTCCTTGGCGGCCAGGATAACCTGGCAACCCTGGCACACCCAATTTGCCCTGCAGAAAAAAGGAGATGATCAGAGCCTACAGGTGCCCAGGGATGAAATTAAACGACCCCTGATGAGTGGAGAAAGAATTAAGCAATTTCCTGCTGCAATTAATCAGTAGGATCACAACACAGTAATAGAGCAAAGGCCCTAAAGTATCCTAAGTTTGATTTCTGTTTTCTTTTATGATCAGGTCATAACGAGGAAGATTTCTGCCTGATACCCTGAGAGCTGTTGAATGCCAGGACGATCCATAAGAGGACAAATAGCTTCCTATGTTCCAAAAGCTCACCTTCTCACCAGCCAGGCCAGGAGGGCCTGCTTCCCCAGTAGGTCCCACCTGTCCTTTCAGCCCCTCAGGGCCATCCTCACCCCGCATGCCCAGTGGGCCAGCATCACCCTGTTGAAAGAATTAGAAGAATTGTGCCAATCACAGCTATAAAATTCTAGTTTCTCAGTACTTCAGAGACACTCGTGACTGCTGTCATTTCTGAGACTGATACAATGGAGCATATACACCAGCTATTGACATTAAAATAAGCTGCGTTCATCATAAATCATAATTTTATTCATCATTCCAAATGGGGGAGAGGGGGAAATGAATCCCAGGCAGTCTTGGATTTTATTGTGTGTGTGTGTGCAGTGCGGTACAGTGCAGCATACTGTGTGTATAGGGGTCTCAGAGAAAAAAAGAGGTAGTTTACAGGAAAGTTCTGCCAATCCAAGAGAACGAATATGAACAAGGCTATATAGAAGGAATTCAGTCACACAAGGCCATTTGCAAGGAATCATCAATTAATTGGAATATTGTGGATAACCTTTCACCCACCCATCAATTTTTCTTCCTTTTTTATGCAGCAATTTCATCAAATATTACAATTAAAAAGAATAAAACTAGTAGATTAAGAAAACTAAAAGGACAAAATGGATAGAAAAAATAGGAAAGTAAGCAGAAACAGAATATAGTAAAGACAAATATATAAATAACTGCCACCTTTATCCCAATGAATATGAACAATTTTAGTAACTTACTGCCGTCTTTGTATATGTTGAGTTTATTCATTCTGGTACTTAATATAAAATGTCTTTATTTCTGTGTGTATTCAAAATGGCCGACTAGGCCCTGGCCACACCACACTCACAAACAGGAGACAGCCTGTCTGCTACCAGGCAGATCTTAACCGACCTAGAAGCTCATGTGATGTATCAATCATCATTAGTATGAAAGGGTATAAATATATGAGGCTCTACTCCAAGCCTTGTGGTGGCGTTGTAGTGATAGCTTTGTATTGATGGTGGCGCTGGTGCTCTCATCCCCAACCTTTACTTTCTGTTTCACTTCTGTATGAGTGACTACATATACTAGTATATGTACTATTATATACTAGTATATAGCTTGTAAATAAAATCTGCCTTCTTCTGAACAACATTTGCTGTGGCCTCCCGACTTCATCTCTGTTATGATCCATCGATTTACAACTAGTTGCAAGGTTTTCCTACTGCAGAATAAAGATTGCTCTGCAAATAATTTAACAGTATCTACAAAGAAAGATCTCTTTTTTGCATATCTTATCTTATTTTATAGTAACAGATCATTGCTCAATCCTGATCAGCAAAAGTCCATTCAGGGTTAACAGAGATAACAACTTACCTATTTTGATCAGAGAAACCATTGATATTTCTGCCTTTTACTTTTAACAATCTTAATATTTAATCCCTTAATATTCTCAGGTTTGATTTCTTGTGACTTTTTTCTTTCTCTCTTACAAAATTTTTCAAAGCTTTAACAAATCTCCTTTGTGAATTCAATATGGGAAAGTTATGCAGTTATGGTTTGTTCTTTGTGTATGCCTCTTCATTATTAAGACATCAACCAGTTGCATTTGTATATCCTGTGTAGCACCTTTTTTCATATCATTCTTGTAGCTTGTCATTTTTAAATCCACTTTTTGATCAGTCTTGGTCTTGTCTGGTTAAATAGGTTCATCTTCCACATAATCTTTTAAACACAATCTAACAATCTATAATTGGCAGAGCCTCTTAAAATTACATTTTTGGTCCATTAGATATCATCTAATTTTAAAGTATTGCTCCAAGCTGCATTAGTAAGTCAAATTTAAGTATTTTTCTGCTTTAATCTATATCTATAAAACAGAAGTTTGGGTGTGTGGGTTTGTGGGCATATCCCGAATAGTCTCTTCCACCCCTGCACAAATGTGGCCCAAACTTGCCAGGCACATACCTCACACTTCGGAGACAAGCACTGGGCTGTGTGTGTCAGGAATGCCTTTGGGGGTTCTCTGCCCCCTAAAAAAGCTGTCAAAATGCTGATCCCCAGCCTCACTGTACTGCACATGTGCAGAGGGCAGTCACCGAGGCAACAATGGCCAATACAGGCAAGGCATGCAAATCGGAGACCCTCCAGCCAATAGAGGCAAGCCATGCAAATTGGGCAAAGAACGCTGGGAATTGTAGGCTGCAGCATTCCCTGCTGGTAACATGTCACAGGAAGCCATAAATACCCAGGCAAAGCTGGGTTATCGGCTAGTTGTACTATTATCTTCAGTTCCCCCTGGGTCCCTTTAGTGTCTAACCTTCAAAGTCCCATCCTGTGACATTTTAAAAGAATTCAAAACAAAAGCATTTTTTCATGGGAAGGATTGTTATAATTAATTCCAAAATTTTATTTCAGATCTATCTGGATCCCAGTCCATTTATAACTTTACAGAATCAAAGTTCTAAGTACCATTTTGTTTTTTATTTCAAAAGAAAAAAACTTTTTAAGTTTCTTAAACTTGTATTTAAAGTGAGTGAGGAATACCATAACGGACACGGCAACAAACCTGAGATACAACGAATAAAAATGCATCAGACTTGACATCCTGGGATGGCAACATCCCAATGTATGCCAGGCAAAACATTTTAAATATAATCTAGATTACAACATGGCATCCACAGAGATCATAGTATCTAACACAAAAATGGAGAATTCCTGTTCTTCTTTTACAAAAATTTTCCCACAAGAAAAATCCTTTTTGGACTTCTAAAATTGGAATGAAAGATTCTTCTCTGAATCTTAACCTCCTCACCCCAAACCCACCTATGGCAAGTCTTCTATGCATTGAAAAGCATGACATGAACTGGCCTAATCCCTTTGTGCCTCACAGTACTTGGAAAGTTGACAGTGGGATTTGTTATTTCATCATTTTATCACATAACATTTATTTTATCAAACAACATTTGTTATGTTGTCATATGATCTCAGAAAGGCAATCCTCCTTCTATTTGAATATAGAAACCCTGTCCTTATTCTAAAAATGGCACAGACAACTTTTTAATATAGGTACAGGCTTCATTTTTTTTCCTTTTAGAAAAATGTTTAGACTCAGGACCAAGAGGGTTTTGGGCATATGACCCACTCTATTTTGAGGCTGCCAAATAAGCATTAAAAAGTAAAATTGGTACCATAATGCTTGCATGATTAATGCACTTACTTTTCCACAAAAAATTATGCTATTGAAAATAAATGGTTTTACTGCCATTAATACAAGGAGAGTTATGCTGGGATTGAAATTTACACTGTGTTCTAATCTTAAAGAGGATTTTTATAAAATAACTAGCCGATAACCTGGCTTCATCCAGGTATTTATTTCTTGTAATGCTGTGCCTAGATTAGGGGTCTGGAACCTTAAACACTCAGAGCCATTTGGACTGCTTTCCCACAGAAAACACCGGGAGCCCCAAAACCTAGGTGGGTGTGGCCACCTTGACATCCCTCCCACCCCGGCCCCGG
>JANHFR010010388.1:131494-142021 GCA_032468015.1 Mimophis mahfalensis | reverse complement strand
TCTTTTTCCTAGGCTCCGGAACGAATTAATCCATTTCCAATGCATTCCTATGGGAAACCGCTTTTCGACTTACAAATATTTCTACTTACAAATGTGCATTTGGAACGGATTAAATTCGTAAGTAGAGGGACCACTGTACTACTTACGTGCAACCCCTATTGAAATAAGAGTATGTCCAGTTACTCTTTCAACAGTGAGGTCCTGAAAAGCACATTCCATTCAGCATTTTCAACAGTTCAACAAGGGTTATTATAAACCCTCTTTTGAGGATTTTAATGAAATGGTTAGAATTAAAACTGTATGATGGATGGAGAACCTGAGGGTGATGTCTCTGGCTGGGGACATGGCAGTGTCCATCTCCAAGATTTTAATAAAAACAATTGTAATGTTAGGTTAAAAAAAATGTGGCATGTTTTTTCTGGGACTATGGCCCCCTCATATTAGGAGTGGATACAACTGAACACACCCAACTAACATCCTCACTTTACATACAAATGAAGCAACTAAATTAAAGTAAAAATAGGAAGATCTTGGATGTCTCAGAAACACCTGCCACCTCGTGGGTTATCCCAACAGCCTTTTTATACATTGTGCTAGCTGCATCCTCTGCTTACTACTACTGTCACTCCTCCCATTCTCCCTTCTTGACCATTTCTCCCATTAAAGTTAGCTATGGGTCCCAATGAGTGTCCTGAAGAGCCACATTAATCAGGTTTCAGGATGGGTGCAGCTTCCTGGTAAGGCAGACTGCCATAGATTTTACTCTGGGCATTCCTCAGGGACACCAACTATTCTGAAGAACTTGCAGCCCTCAATGCTTTTCTCCAAATAGCATTCAAAGCAAAATATTGAAGAAGTTGGGGCAGCTCTTTAGAGTGGCTATCTACTCATCATGATGCCTGATGTGAAGACTCTGAAAAAAAAAGATGCTAAGGCAACCCTTTTACAAATGC
Source organism: Mimophis mahfalensis (assembly GCA_032468015.1). Taxonomy (NCBI): domain Eukaryota; kingdom Metazoa; phylum Chordata; class Lepidosauria; order Squamata; genus Mimophis; species Mimophis mahfalensis. The sequence goes on along the minus strand of JANHFR010010388.1, from coordinate 141,068 downwards.
TGAACTCTTAGCCTAACATTGTATTGTGAAAAGCTGCCAGAACAAACAAAACACTGCATGTTCTGCTATAGCCAGTATCTTCGGAAGACCATCAGTAGGGACTTGGTTCAAATCCAAATCCTTGCCTGATCCGAGTAGACTACCTCATTTTATCTAAAGGTAGAAATGGTAACAGAGATTCTTTAGATGTTATTTTGGATTCTGCATTTTGGAGTGATAAAGTCCTAGGAAAGTGAGACCATATGCATGGTCTGAAGACATCTTATGGCCTTAAAGTTTTTATAAGATTCATGCATTTTGACATGCCACAGACCACAGATGAATTAACTGACAACCCAGAGCTTCATTTGGCCCCCAAAGCAGCCTCTAAAGACCTTCAAAATTTGATGCCAAATTGTACTTTCAGTGAAGCATATGAATTAAATTATTAAATAAATGACTGGGAAATAAATTCAATCAAATTAACTTCAGCTGTTTCCAGGCCTATTTACTACATTCTGGAGTGGGGACTTGGCTGGCTCCAAAACCAAAACAGAGTTTTCAGTACAAGAAATGTACTACACCTAGACCTTTCCATCTGTATGTCTATCCCAACTACATTTCACCCCTTCCTTGCTTTCTTCAGACTCTGAAAATGAAAGAGCACCCTGGGGGCCTTGAAAACAATGTCCATCTTACCTCATAATTGTCTGTAAGGTTGAAGTTGACTGTCATAGTCGTAGAAGTAAGGATGCCAAGCTCTGCATCAGAATCCTTTCCCCAGAACTCAGTAGCTGCCTTCGTTGGACTAATATCAGTTGGAATCTCATTCTTGAGGGTGGTGGGGAGACATAAGATGTTTAAAGGAATCTATATAACTTATTTGGCAACATAGATTTAGCAATGTGCACATAGATTTGTACAAATTCTTTAGGGGTTAGAAATATGCCAGCAGCCAAAAGCCAACTAAAGTGGTCATGATATAAGAGAAATCCAGGCCAATAAAATCTAGTTACCTTGAGGTTAGAGCAGAAACAGCCTTTCATACCTCCATGCCTAGGAGATGTGTTTGGAACTTATTATAAAAGATCTTTCAGTGTAAATTCTCCTGGCATTCTATCTGCCAAGTTCCCTGAGGGTTTAAACACTGAAATACATTTGGCAGCACCTCCTAGTTAAACATGTTTGCTAGCAGATCTAGGAGTGGAGTTCGGTAAGAAAGGGCAAAAGCATCAGTGCATCAGTGGCTGCGCCGTATTGGGAAAGAGGCAGAAGTGCAGCTACACTTTCAAGCGCATTACGTACAGTCTTTCACTCTGAGACTTACGAAACTTAGAACACCTGGTATGAAAATTCACATTTGGTGCCATTCATTTATCTGGAAATCTGTAAAGAGACAGTAAAATCTATACGAGGAAAAGACTTTCTTTTGCCGGCTTGTCCCAGCTCATCAACAGTATGTGAGTAAACTGCATGGGTTGTTGACATCTATGTGCTGGGTACGTCATTTTCTAGGACAGGTGTGCCTGAAGGTCAGTGAATTTTTTTCTATGCTGCACTGTTAACTTCTGATATCTATGTGAGCTCATAGCCATTGTTTTAAAATCTACATCCAATTTATGTATCCCAAGTGTTAAGTTCCTGTGAACATTCAGCAGATCTTGAAACAAGACAAAATAGCACCTTCGGAAGAGTATTATTTCCTTATTGCAGGTGACTTCTACACATAGGGAAATTTTCCCTGAATTGGGACTTAGAAAAAAAAAAGGGGGTTGATGAATATATGTAACTGCAGAAGGAATGTCACTCAATGCTTTAAGAAAGAAATAAAGTTTGTGCATTGGCAATTTTGAAACTCAAAGTTACTGGGGAAAGGGATGCTATGTCAGGAAATCATATAATCCTTTTGATTTACAATTGCTTGTTTAGTGACCATTCGAAGTTAGAATGGCACTGAAAAATGAATTTATGACTGTTTTTCACACTTACAACCATTGCAGCATCCCCATCGTCAAGTGATCAAAATTCTGACACTTGGCAACTGACCCATATTTATGATGGTTGCAGTGTCCTGGGGTCATGCAATCATCTTTTGAGGCCTTCTGACAAGCAAAATCAATAGGGAAGCCAGATTCACTTAACAATTGCAGTGATTTCCTGTGGCAAGAAAAGTTGTAAAATGGGGAAAATCCACTTAACAACTGTCTTACTTAACAGAAATTTTGGGCTCAGTTGTGGTTGTAAGTCAAGGACTACCTGTACTCTAATGAGTCCAATAGGCTGGAGGAGGAATAATGCAAAGACCACAGATCTTAAGTAGTCATGTATTTCCTCTCACAATGAAATCTTTGCGTATGTTCCTGAATGCAGCGAAGTTCTTCAGTTTAATCTCAAGTATATCCAAAAGTGGGATCTGAATCTGGAAGAACTTGTCAAGGATTGAAAACTAAGCAAGGCAAGGCTTAGTTAATATTTGAACCAAGCATTAACTTGGATGCAGGAAGATGGCAATGACAAATCACTTTCAAAACTACTGCCAACCTTGCCTGAAGATGCCCTCAGGTAAAGTTGAAATCCCAGTGTTTACACCAAAGCTATCATATAGTTTTTTTGGTAACAGTTTGTGTGTGTACAAGTGTATGTACACACAAATGTGTATTAGTAACTCTATCTTTCATCTATTTACTACTGGGTTAAACAGCTCCTGAAATAGCTTCTTTACAGACTCCTAAGACTGCAGAGAAAGCCACCTCCTCAACTTTGTGCACAAAACTCCATTTTTAATCCTGAAGGAACTTCTTTTGAAAAGGCAAATCAGTCTAGTAAATTCTTCTGGAACATTGCAAAGATGTCTCAGGATGCAGTAAGGCATGTTTGCAAAAATGGACTGACTAAGCCAAAAACTAACCAAACAATTAACTTTGCGGACTGCAATTTCACTCATGTACAATAGGAATCTATATAAAAGAGATACTACGGCTGTCTACCTGATCAAATGCACAACAAACCTGAACTTTATTGCTAGACAGGTATTTGCAGAATTAGATGAAATGAAGTGTGCCTACGTTAGGAGAGAGAGAAAAAGGATAAGTGGGTGGCAAATTCTTCCTGAGAACAGATTAGAAAAGGAAAAGAGAAATGCTCTGTTGTTGCCAATATTAAACAGCCAAACAGCTGTAATTCTGATTCTAGAAAAAGGAACTCTGCCAACTGCTCCATTTGGCGGGAAAAAGGTTCCCCTTGGCCAAGGCAAGAATGATTCACTGGCAGGATGAGCTCAGCATCCCACTGTCCTGTATTTCACACATTTGGAGATGCTTCCCTGACATAAAAAGGTCATTAGACAAGAGGAGACAAGAGGAAAACAAAACACAAATATATTTGTTTCATCATAAGTTAAAGCAATTAGAACAAAAGGATCAACAATCACCAAGGAAATTCCATTAAAACTCTTAAGGTAATGTTTTAGGAGATTCTATTATAAAATTACAAATCTCCTAAACTACTAAACCTAGTTGTGCCAGCAAAATTAAACAAGAGTGTGCACAGTATTACTGCCGTAAACCTATAACATTATCAACTTACATACATAACCAAGAATAATGGTTGAATCTAAAGCTGTTATTATACAGTAGCTGTGAGCTATTTAGTACCATTTTTAACATCCCTTTTCACTGCATAGCTAATACCAACAGGATGTTAGGAGAGTCTCCTAACAACCTTTAGGACTTTTTTTTTAAGCTTACAGTTGATCTTCTGCGGGTTTAACCAGCGTGTGATTAAGTAAAATCTTTACTCAAATCTCCACAGTCTCTTTGCCACATACTGCTCCTTGATATTTTAGGATAAAGGAAGAAAAATATTGGAGGAGATCTACGCTGCCTGATCTGCAAAGTATATAGAACATTTGCTATTTTCTTTTCAAAATCACTGAAGTAGAGAAAACAGGAGCAGGAACATGAAAAATAGAGAATAAAATGGGTAAAATGAGAGATGTGAAACCTATTATCACCAGAAAAGCAAACTTGAGCCAACTATTTTTTGTTGAAGAGAGTGCTGATTAATCAGTAAGAGTTTTTCCTGAATTAACCTCTTCAAGCCACGATACCTTAAAGTTCCAATGTAACATTTATAGCTTCCATGGCAGACCCAAACTAGGGCCTATTATTGATAATTTATCATTAATGACCTAACACAGGAATCCGTTTTCTGAAAATATAGGCAATTTGCAATTCAAAAAATCATTTCCAAGAATTTTGAATAGGAAAGTTATGTACAAAATGTATACATTAAAAGAAAACATTTGTATGCACATAATTTTTGTGTTCGTTATTGTTTCTCTCAATCCTACTGAATGTTGGCTATGCAGCGCCTAGAATATTTTTAGCTCTGGGCACCACATTTTGAGAAGGAGATCAAGAAATGGAGTGTGTCCAGAAGAGAGCAGCCAAAATGATTAAAGATCTGGAAGGGAAAAAAAATATGAAGAACACTTGAATTTGTTTAGCCTGGAGAAGAGAAGACTTCGGGGAGACAGGATAGCTGACTTCATGTGTCTGAACGGCTGTCGCATAGAAGAAGGAATAGAACTATTTACAACGGTTGCGGAAAACAGGAATAAATCACAGTGGATTTAAATTATGTCATTAGGACAAATGTCCTAAGATACAAGCTATTCCATAAAAAGACAACTGCCTCAGAAGATGATAGATTCTCCTTGACTGAAAGTGTTGATATAAATGCTACATGGACATCTGCCAGAGATGTGCAGTGAAGAGGATTCAACTAAATGATCTCCAAGATCCCTTTTAACACTTACATTACATATATCAAGTTGAATTCTCTGAATTTTCAGAGTAGTCATATTCTGTATTTCTTCCATGTGCTAGACCAAAATATGTTGTTATCTAGGAATTGCAAAATTCAAAACCTGATAAGCTGATGGAACGGTTTCCATGATGTCGAGGCATATATTTACAGTGTCATTTTTTGAAGTCACTTAACAGTCCAGATCAATAGCTGTTACCCCAACTTTGTTATTTAAAGACAATAAGCTCTGCATATGGTAGCTAAGCAACCCTGCGGTATTTTAATAATAAGCAATTTCCAAAAGATGGGCTTCATACAGGTAGTCCTTCTTTAACTACTGTTCGCAGTTATCACAGTAGAAGTAACTGTGACAAATTCTTTAATCTAAAAGCTTCTCAGATCTATAAAACAAAGGAAAGATGAAATCTGTAATTCAATTAATGACTGAGTTGCCAGCCCCAATTGTGGTTGATAAATGAGGACTGCCTTTATTACCATTCTGGTAGTACTTCTAAGATAGAAGTACTGCTTAGTACTGCAACTGCTTAGCACCAGGATTTACATAGCTCCTAAAGCTGATGCATTGTTTGTAATGGTCTGAAGAGCAAAGATCCACGAGTTCAGTTCCCAGAGTTCACTTATTATATTTGGCCCCAATAGAATACCATCAGTTATCTGTACCTGAAGATTCCCAATAAGGATGAAACCAGTAACAGTGCCTACTGTTGCTCATTGTAACTGATCCTTATTCATATAATTGAATATTCAATCAATGGAAGATGCCATCCCATCAGCTTCAGAATTAATGCTTCAATAATAATATGGCTAGGTGGAAGTTCGCATCCTACATAGATTTTAATTAAAATTAATAATTTATTAATAATTTATTTTAAATTTCGCTTTTGAAAATAATGTACTGTCAGAAGCTGATGTTATAGTACCAAGAAGGAGCCAGCAAAAGTCTATACAGATATTTTCCTGAGATATAGCATGAATTCTTCCAACTGCCCAACTATATACAAATTCCTCTGTAGCCCTCTTTCTGGAGTGGCCATGAGCTCTCCTGATCTTGACTGAACCTCAGAAGAAAAATTGAAAATGCATTGGCCTGGCACTTGATGGAGAAGAACATGTCTTCAGGCATTCAAACTCACCTGTGTTTGGAACTTTGCAGCCAATCAGGACTAATGGAAGTAGAGTCCTTGAGCTCCCTAACCAGAGGCTATTGCATATGGCACCGTGAGCCCTCATGCAAGGCAGTCAATGAGCAGCCATAAGGGCAGAAAGGCCAGACACTCTGCGAGCAGTTCTGCCTGAAGAACCATTGATGATAAAGCAAGAGGAAGCTGCCAATAGATGGGTTAGGCATGTTAGGAGACAATGGGTTAGGCTGGCAGGGACCAGAAGTTATTAGATCAGCAGAGAGCAGTTAGTTGCACTCTCTACCTCGCCTGAGGTTGGACTGAGCGAGGACTTCTTGAGGGACTCTTTGTTTCTCTTCTTCTTGCCTCTACCTTTCTTCCTGCCCTTGCCCCTTCCTTTGCCTTTGCCCTTCTTGCCCTTCCTCTGTGTGATGTTCTGCACAAAGGAGGGAGTGGGGCAGATAGGATACAGGAGGAGAGAAAAAAAGAGAAGGGGAGGGAAAGAGAAAAAGAGAGAGAACAGGCACTTGAGAAAGAAAAAAAAATACTTCCCCATTTCCTTAGAACACCAAAAGTCACCACCCATACGTCCAGGCTCAGCCACCAGGAAACCATCCACAAGAGACAGACATGAACATGACACCAACCCCTTGGAGAACACAGAGGAAAGGCCATCACACAACAGATTGATTTGTGGTTCAATATGACTTTCTGGAGAAGACAGATTTGGAAAGTAAGAATGTATCTGTTTCTTTTATCCACATACTCCAAAATTGCCCTAATTCTATCCTTCTTTCTTTTTCACCTGTGGGTTAATTATCTAAGAGACCTAAAGAGACACTCCCATAAATCACAAGTAATCCAAGCAATTTATGAGCCTTATCTTTAGGAGATAAGTCCCGGGGCAGATCACTTTATAAATCTAAAAGAGGCATGAAGATTTCCACAAATGGTGGAATGGATACCACTAAAGTAACAAGGGATGGTGTCTCAAGCATTTCCACCATCCACCAGATTACTACTGCTTACAGTAAAAAAGTTCCAGACACTGAAACAATTGCAACACTAAAATATGGTAAGTATGTGATGACATCATCATGTAGATGCTGTGATTGTGTACTTCTGAGGAAGCCACATTCAACAGGCCCAAATTTCTTAGTGGCAGGGACAAGATCTAATAGATAGACAAACTTTCATTTTTCAACAAGTTTCTCTTTTAACCATTCTTCCCCAAGGAAATTGGAAAACACATGTTAGGAGGGCTGCAATTGACAAAACCTCAAGTGATGGGAGTAAATGGATATCTATAAAAATGTAAGGCCAATGGTGTGTAGAGGGGCATTTCCATTCTTTTATAAGGATTTTCCCAGGTAGCAATGCTCCTGAAATTCTCTCATTCCCAATAGCTGCTTCTTGATTTTACTAAATCAGCAGCCAAGTATCAAATTCCGCCCCATTCACCCTAAGAAGGCTGAGTCTTTAAAAAAAATCAGGAGCTAACCAATGAAAAACTCTCAAAAGGCGTAAATTGTCATGAGATAAAGCTAAATAAGCTGTATCTCAGAAGCATCTGACAGTGAGCTGCATTTCACAAAAACATATGCCTTTTAATACTCATTTTAATGGGAAAATATGCTACCAGACTCCTGTTTGGTTTTTTTTGTCATCACAGACTAACACAGCACTCCTCCTACAATGACTATAAACTACTGAACAGGGAAAATATACCTGCCTGGAATAAAGTTATAAAATCTATGTCAAATATTTAGAAGGGGAGAGAGATTCATTTGTTTGTTTCTTTGTCTGTTAATTTGATACCCATCTCACTGTGGGGTTACGCTGGGCAGCTTACAACAATAAAACAGGGAAAAAATGATTAAAAATGTAAACATAATGATAGCAAAGGAGGAGTGCTCTGTTAGTCTAAACAAAAAACAAAAAAAATTGAACAAACAGGAGGAGTTTGGTAAGCATCTTTTCCCATTAAAATTTGTATTAAAAGGCATATATTTTTGTGAAATGCAGCTCATTGTCAGATGCATCTGATGAAGTACACTTTAAAACAATTAAAAATAAACAATGGAAGTGCAATAATATGAAATTAAAAGGGTGGATGGGAAACAGGAAGTGCAGGGCGGAGGTGGGGTCAGCTAATTAGTCCAGTAGCCACCTCCAGTGACACATTCCCCCACTGGGTCTCCAGGCCAACCAGCAGAGTCAGGTCTTCAGGCCCTTACAGGATAGGAAGAAGGGACCAAACCTCACCCAAGAGAGCTGGATGTCCCAGTGGCTGGCGCTACAGCAGAGAAGGCTGTTCTCCTGCATCCTATCAGTCAGAGTTCTTGACCAAAGGGATTCTCAGCAGGCCTCCTCTGCTGGCATGAGTAGGGGAGGCTTGTCTTAGTGGGATGAGACAGTTCATCAAATAATCTAGACCTATGCCATACAGGGCCTTAAAGGTCATAATCAATAATTGCATCCAGAAGCAAACTGATAACCAATACAGCTTGCAAAGCAGCGGTGTAACATGGGTCATTTTACAGGCCCCAAGGACTGCTTGTGCTGCTGCACTCTGTACCGTTTGCATTTCCAAATGCATTTCAAGGGTGGCCCCGTGGAAAGCACACTGCAGTAATCCAGAGGAGAGATGACTAGGGTTTGAATGACCGAAAGTAGGGAGTCCTGATCCAGGAAATGCTACAGCTGGTACACAAACCAAATCTGTGCAAATAGTCAAGACCATCACTGATCTTTGAGCAGGAGCTGCACGTCCATGAGAACCTCTAAATTGAGGACTGGGTCTGAATGGGGTAGTGCAACCCCATCTGGAATCAAAGTTGTCAAAGACCCTGATCCTGAAGCTCCATGTACCCAAAGCCACTCAGTCTTGCCTGGATTCAGGCCACTGTCCCACATCCAGGCCCCTATTGCCTCCAGGCATCACTCCAGCCACCAGATGTAGTGATCTAGATTGAATATTATCAGCATATTAATGATATCTCAACCCATCGTTATTTAGAGTACTGTGGAGAAATAGATGTTTTCACTATTTAAGAACAAGTAGCAGGGACTCCTTAGGGCAGTGATGGCGAACCTATGGCACGCGTGCCCAAAGTGGCACGCAGAGCCATGTTGCCTGGCACGCGATCTATCCCCAATCCCCACCCCCCGCGCCTGCGCACGTTCTCCCAAGCCCCAAAATACCAAAAAACCCTCAAAATTTCATGTTATTTTTCTCGTGCTATACCTCTCCCTGCGTGCGTGCGCGTGCACTCCCAATCCCAAACAAGGAAGTGGGCAGTGTGCATGTGCACACCTAAACAGGAAGTGGCACGTGGGTGGCCACGGCCACTTCCTCCCCACACTTTTTGGCACTTGGTGCCAAAAAGGTTCCCCATCACTGCCTTAGGGCTAATCAACTAATCACAGTGCTAGTTTCGTTCCCCCAAGTAGATATTGTTCTTTGGGTGTCTGCAGGGAACTTTGGCACAGAGGGTTATCCCAGAGGTCTTCCTGGCTATTAACAGCTCCTGCTTTTATTTTTATTTTTTTTATTTTAATCCCATATATATCCCGCCCTTCTCTGAAGACTCAGGGCGGCTTACAAAGTGCTCAGCAACAGCCCTCATTCCATGCATATGCCT
>JANHFR010010388.1:6709-16824 GCA_032468015.1 Mimophis mahfalensis | reverse complement strand
CTCCCCCCCCACCCCCAGACTTAATTCTAGATTTAAATCATAACATTTCTTCAAGACTTTGTGCACCTTCATGCACTTTCAGTGATGATACCGTGGTCCCCCAGGGGTCTGTGGACCATAGGTTGAGAACCACTGCCATTGGCCATGTTTGCACATCATGGAGCTTATGTGCTTTGAAATTAATCAGCCCATAGAGATGGGTCCCTTCTCTTGTACAGCCTTACCCAGGTGGCAATTTGATAATTCTCAACAGTGGCCATGAAAACTAGGGAATTCTAGAAGTGGGGGGATGCACACATTTAGAAGGCACTTGGGCCAAGGCAGGATGCCATTAAGATGTTATTTCTCAGACTAACAAAGTTTCAGGAAATGATTTTGTAAACAAAATCAGTGACAAGCTTTTCTATTATCACAGACCTATCACTTCATCAGTTCACAGGAAGAGAGTCAGTTAGAAGATATAGAAGTCTTGGGGTTTTTTTTTTTTGATTAAAAACAGTTCAGTTGCCTAAATCCTCTAAGAAATGTTATTGAAGAGATTCAGTGAGAATCATGTTTGGAAAAGAGTTGTTCTTGCTTCAGGCAGATGCCTAAGAGCTTGGTAACATGTAGACTTAACCATCACGCTGAACCTTCTGCATGACACAGTAACGTTCTGTATGTTCTTGCTGCCCTTGTTGATCAAGGTCAGTCTTTGTTTTGCAAATCCAGGCATCAGTAAACATATGCCATTGTTTTTCCTTTACTTAGCAGATGACCAGTTAGTGTGAAATCTTTAGGTGAAGATGGGAGATCAAAGCATTTTCCAAAGGTTCCATCAGCTCCAGCCAACGGAGCCAGTAGCCATGGTTAATAACCTAAGAATATCTGTATGATGTGAATATTCTCTCAGTTGGGTGCAAGCTGGCCTGGACTTTTTCCAGGTACTTCTGGTCCTCCTCATGCTTATTTATTGTCCCTCTGGCAACAAAACCCAGGAAAGTCCATTCAGACGTTCTTATCTAGGACCAGTCCTCTTGTTGCCTGTAATAAAAAGGTTAGGCTGGGGTAGTCTGAAGATTTCATCATCAACAAATGATGATTAGACTCTTTTTGCTTTTATTTCAAAGGGAAGATTTCCTGCCTCCTGCCCCCACCCCCTTATATGTGGGAAGGATGTGTTCTGTTCTGTTTAAGCACCTCAGATAGTGAGAAGTTGACCAAGGACATTAGCTGAAGTATAGAGATTTCAAGCAGAAGATGAATAAAATGACGCAGGCCTCATTTGAGCTACTTCTCTGAGGCTTTGATCTTCCATCTCTCTAAGGGCTTTGTAGACTTCTTGTGAGGCACCCAGTAAAAGGGAGGAAAACATCTTGTGCTTCCAGCTTCCAGCACAGATTTAACAGAAAGTAACTCCTTTGAAATGGGTTTCTACGTAAGCTTGTCAACTATATAAATTAAACTCATGAATTGCATCCTTCCATTTCCATGGCCATATGCAGAAAGTCTTGTTAGGGTGGAACTGTTGTGGATAATGCAGTCCAGGATTCAGGATTGGAACCATCTCCGATGCATTTCAGTATCTGAACTCAAATCAATCTGAACTTATTGATTTGGTTTCACCGTATGGAGTTTTAGAAGAGCATGCAGACTTATAGATGATCCCAGTGTGTTCTAAATGGTCATCTGGAAATCCAGAGCATTCCTGGGACTGTTCATTGTCATTAGCTTTATAGCATTTCCCTGCCAATAAAGTCTAACATAAACAGAAAGAAAAAGACTTGTGGTTCCAAGAAATACCACTATTTGCAACTCAGTTACCTCTTTAAAATCCTGTAAAATTAAGGGTTCACTTGGATAACACACTCATATTTCCATGAGTGGCACATGATCTACACAGATTATAGCATCATAAAAATTATCAGCTAGTTTTACAGCATGCTTTTCTTCTCACTGTCAGATTAAAATAAACCAGGTATTTAAGCATAAATTAGGCAGCATTCCTCAGAGTATATTGCAATCCCCCGCCCGCATCCCTAGCATTATTCCTCTCCCCTGACTCAAGTCCCATTGCCATCCAAAGAAGCGCCTGGCATATGTGATTTTTTCAAGAAAATTCTGGCAAGGATGTTGGAAAGGCAGCAGAGCCAGCCCCAGATATGTTGTCAGTTGAGGCAAAGGAGAAGATGGCACCCTTTCTCTTATTCCTTGTACAAAACCAGATGGGAGCCCTGGTGTGGATCTCAGTGCTAGGAACAGCAGCCTTGTCCACTGCAGCTGAGATCCAAAAAGTGGTTTGGGATACAAGGAACTTACCTCTACTATAGGCATCTGCCACCTTAGGTATTGCCTTCTTCTGCCTAATGGTAGGGCTACCTTGACTGAGTGTCGGCCCTCCAAAGTAGGCTAAACTTGGAAATGAAAGACATACAAGCTAATGCTATTTTTTATTATAATATTTTATTTTTATTATTATTATAATTTTTTATTATAAGTTAATAGTAGCAGAATCATGCAAATCTGAACCGGCTTGCCTTCTCCCTCTTTTTGTCTGCATGAGACCTAGAGACAGTTATGTCTGAGAACCTTTTTCAAATTACATTTCTTTCATGGACCCATATTTCTTTTATCTGACATTCTCCTGATTGCAGGTCTTCCTCCTATTCCCTTCTGCCCATTATACTGAGAATCTGAAATGGGAAATAGACTTAGAAATCCAGTGCCACTCAGAGCATCCCTGTTTTCTTGCCTGTCGATAGAAGCAGGTGACTTACAAACCTAGCAGTTACATTTTTGCAAACATACTGAATTTGGTTAATTTATCCCTTATAAATTTTTGCATGCTTTAATCCAGTGGGCAGACCCAGAGCAATAAGTGTAACAAGTGAACACACACACACACACACACCAGTCAATTCCATAAGCAGGTTAAGTGGGTGAACATGACCAAAATTAGGCTCATTCGCTCATCCATTTACAGTAATATCCTTGAGGAATTTGTGGAAGCTCTTGTGTAATGGGAAGGAAGGAAGGACGAGTGCTGAGACTCCAAAGACTTGGGATACTCCTATCTGGCTGCAGTTTCATCTTCAGCACTTTGTTTGCAAGTTCTCCTGGGAATCAGAAGACAGTGCCAGCTGTAGCTGGGAGACTGGCAGGTTCCCAAGAGAGGGCAGGGAAGGTAACCAGCTTGTATTCTCCACCACAAAGTGCACCATAGCGTGGGCATTTGAGGGTTAAAAATAGATGCCAGATCTTTTAATTTCTTTTTTTTTCCCCATTAGCAAATGTGGAGGAGGGAAAACAGAGCTCTGTTTATCAGCCCCAGCAGTTCCCCCCAGAGACACAGAAATTAGTCAGATTAGTGGAGAGTGTAATTGTGTGCTTGCGTGCGTGTTGTGTTTCAGTCTTGGGACACAGCGGTACTATAATCATTTCATTATGAGCCAGGCTTATGGGAGCCTAAAAATATTTGTTCAGGGTCATAATGTATCCGAATCTTCTTGTCCCCCCTTTCCCTGGGCGAGGTAATCTTGATACCTCTTGATAATCTTGATATCTCATGCTAGGGTAGAGCTTCTGTGTATTTCAGTGAGGATAAAATGACCAGATGGAGAGGTATGTCCTTTTCACTGGTGGACAGAAGAGAATTTTTAGCAGGTCTGCATTTAGGTAAGATATATAGGAACCTCATCTAATTTTGCATCTAGTCACTCATCAGGACCAATTTGCTGTCCTGCCATTTTAAATCACCTAAGTGCTATAAATCCCACCACTGCTTCTCCCCCCTTCCTCTGAAATTAACAATGAATCCTACACATGTTTTACAGAGTAAGAGGATTATTTTGTGAACATCAATATCCATTGAGGGACCACTTGTAGCCAAACTGTAACTCCTAGCAGTTTACACCAGCATAACCAATGGAGACAGATGAAGAGTATTTAAAATTCAGCTCCATCTGTAAAATCTCGGGTCCCCCACCTTCTTTTTAAACCAGAGTTTCCAAATCATGGCAACTTGTAGATGTATGGATTTCAAGCTCCAGAATTCTTAGAAATGATGATTTTGCTGAGAAATTCTGGGAATTGTTCAGAGATTCATGTCTAAATTGGCAAGAGTGAGGGAAAATAGCCCCCATATGTTCAAAGGCATTGAGTGATTTCACATGTCAATGCATTTCACATGTGTTGTTTTAACCCTGATTTCCAGAATAAGCCACAATTGTTCCAATTTACTTGATTTTCTGAACAGAAAACAGCTTCCTCCCTCTGGTATAGGACAAGCATCGATCTGATCTCAATAGGCAGGTTGTGAGATAGATGCATTTCTGGATGTGGTTTGCCTGTAGGAAACCCACATGATTTAAAACAGAATTAGGTCAGTATGTCCCAGCGTGTTTTAAGTCACTTTCTTTCCAAGTCTCTAAAGTATCTCCTGACAGATTATTGGACGGTATTTGCCCTCCAGCGTGTAAGAAATCCAGTGCTACAACAGTTGCCTGGGCATGTATGTTCTTTACTTTAGCCTCTTTCCCTCTTTGCTGCAGTAAAGAGGCTTCCTGTTTGACTCAACAGGCCCACCGAAAAGGCCTCTCTCTGTGTTTGTTTGCAACAACTGAATAAGGCTGTTAGTAATTAAAGTACATGGACTTCCCAGAAAGCGGCTTAGACCGGATATCCTTCATCAAAATACCCTAGGCACCACTGCCTAAAAATAACTCCAGAAGAACAAAAACTAAATAAACATGAATGAGAAGAGACTCCCAGAGCTAAGCTGTACAGACTCGCTTCCTGGGGCAGGGTGTGGCAGAGAGGGTGCTGCTGGCTCAGAACAGAAGGCAGGGCTAAAGAAAGGCAGCATGGCTTTGAAAGAGCTGCCCTTGCAAAAAGCATGGGCTGCCCTTGGAGCTTCATTTCAAGGCCAGCTTTGCTTTGAGGAACCCCAAAGTTCCCTAGAAAATAGTTTGAAAACTGCTGATCTGTACACAGCATGCTTCCTTTAAATTAGGATAATCAAAAATGACCTTCAGACATCTATATGATCACTAGATGGCAGCAAACAGGTAACATTTTTCTGTGTCCCTTTGTTGCCCCCTAATGGTTGTCCAGATTTTTTGCAGTCCAAATCTAGGAAGCCTCATTTCTCTGTAAACAAGAGAATGTCCTTGTTTAGCAACCTTAAATGATCACAGACAACTTGGTCATTAAGTGAAACTCTGGTTGTGCTTATAATCTCACTTCAGTTTTCCTCCCCTTTACAGATCTGCGAAGAAAGAAGTGGAGATTGCTGGTAAAGTTGCTTTTCCTCACCATTGTAACTGTGAATGGTTGCTAAATGATGGTTTCTCCTGTATGGTTTCTCCTGTATGCGTTGTGTGCAAATGAGAGCCAAAGCAGAAACTCAGATCTGAATTAGGATCCTAGAGAGCATGATAGGACAACACTAGCTGTTGTAACCAAAATCACCACACATACGTCACCCTGCTTCCTACAGTGTAAAGGGGAAAATCAATTTATTAAAATTAGAGCTTTTCTTGCAGGGCAGATACCAGAGGCGAGATGAGGACTCATTTAGATCCGGTGTGGAGCCATGAACAGAGAGTGTTAAAGGTTTGCCATCTCGAGTTAGGTCCCTTGTGCCTATTATTGCTAGAGATAGGGCTTTTACTTAGTTGTTACGAAGTTACAGTATTGTATGTAATGACTGTTTTCCTCTTCATCTTTTTTTTCTCCTTTTTGAATTAGATGCTATGATCTTCAAAGAGATATAGGCTGAATCATATTGTGTGTTTTTTTTTAAAATCAGGATCCAAATTTGATTTTGTGGTGGGTGGATACTTGGATCAATGTCTGTGTGCCTGGCAGTTCCTGATAGCCTCTATTGTGAATTACGGCAGTGAAAAAAACGATTCTATCTTATTACTGAACGAAGGGGAATGTCTGGATATTGTGGATCAGTCACCTGATTGCAGTGAGATACCAAGGTCTGCCTTGATCCCTTCACCTTGATTAACTTATGAAATTGCCATGATGGAGCCAGAAATACTAATGCTCTCTGGACCTTGATGCTACCAGCATTAGTCATACAACAGGTTGGGAACAGTGGGTAAGAGAGAAGTTACCTTGGAGAAATCACCAGCAAAGTGAATGGAGAGAGATGAGTAGCCAGAAGCAGTAAAAGGGGCAAGATGAGAATTCTTATCCTGGAAATTTGCTTTTGTGTATAATTATTAATGCAGGATCTCTGTTCCTCTTTGCATCACTGAAAGGACAGGATTAGGGAAGAAATGCATATACTTTTGTAATACTTTTTTTTTCATTTTCTTTATTCGGCATACTTGGGATAAATAATCAATGCACACACTGACCCAGACACCTGAGTACAGTCAAAGGTGGTTCATGCCTGGTTTTTGTACAGTATGTCCCCATGTAGGTTAAACAGTCTTTGTGAACAACAGTATGTTCTGCATATGTCTACTAAAATGTTCCACCTACTTCAAAAGGGCTTATTCCTAAATTAGCCTGTGATATTGTACTCATCTAACCTAGTTAGATAAGGTTTTGCAGTGTGGGCTGCCTAATGCAGACTGGCTCTTTCAATCTTGCAAGGAAAAAGAAAATCATCACTTACTTAAAATATTGTAAAAGTTCCATGTGCAAATACAGAAGATCATTGTGTGCTGGCAGGTTTTTTTTTCCCCCAATGGGGTTTGTGCATTGCCTCTAATTGCTCCCCACCACATTACTGTATTCAAGTGCGCTAGAAATCTACCACAAAAAAGGTAAGATATGATGGAGGTAATTTAATAACTAAGTGTCAAATAACAAATTCATTGCTTACCTGCAGATTTTAATTAGAATATTCTTGGTGACCTGGAATATGTGAACAGGCTGAGTGCATTTAGCAATGGGTTGTTTCTATACCTCTTTTACCTCTCTGCCAGGATAACCTTAATCATCCAAGTCATTTTGGACTAAAGGCTCAGAAGCAAGACTGTTACTCACTGGTGAACCCTCAGTTGGAGATCTATTTAGGACAGAGGAGAAAGTTCTCTCTTAATAACTAAAAGCTGCATTATACATTCATTGATATGAATGTTATTCCATCATGAAACCAGTTTGTATAGCATGGACAGGCAGCAAGATGCTTGGCAACTGGTTCATATGACCGTTGTTGTGTCCCAAGGTCTAGTGATCCCCTTTTGCAACCTTCTGACAAGCAAAGTCAATGAGGAATCCAGATTCACTTAACAACCATGTTACTAACTTGTCAACTACAGCGATTCACTTAACAACTGTGGCAAGAAAGGTTGAAAAATGGGGCAAGACTCCCTTGCCAACGGCCCGGTCGATGCCTTGGTGGAGGCATGGGAGAGTGCAGCCACTGAGGCACTGGACCGGGTTGTACCCTTGCGGCCCCTGACCTGGCGCCATGCCCATCGGGCCTGTTGGTTTTCTGAGGAGCTCAGGGCTATGAAGTGCCGGAGATGGGGCCTGGAGTGCGGTTGGAGGTCGACTTGTTCCGAATCCGACCAATTGCGATTGAGGTTTTATTCTAGATCTTATATCGCTGCGATGGAGGTGGCGAAGCGTAATTACTTCTCTACCCTCATTGCGTTCGCTGAGAATCACCCAGCTGCCCTGTTCAGGATCACCAGCTCCCTCTTAGATCAGAGGGTGGGGGATGGTCCTTTGCAGGGTCGTGCTGAGGAGTTTGGTCAACATCTCATGGACAAAATCACTCGGATCGGGGCCGACTTGGACTCGGACTGGGCAGATTCGAGCTGGGAGGAATCTAGCAGGCTTGAGCATGTTATCTGGGAGGCTTTTGATCCTGTGACCCCCGAGGAGGTGGACAGGATAATGGGGAGGCTGAGTTCCACCACGTGTTTATTGGACTCGTGCACCTCCTGGCTGGTATCTGCGGCCAGGGAGGGCACCTGCAGCTGGCTCCATGCTGTAATATCTGCTTCTTTGCGGGAGGGTGACTTCCCCTCTGCCTTGAAGGAGGTGGTGGTGAGGCCCCTCCTCAAGAGGCCGGCATTGGACCCAGCTGTGTTAAACAACTTTTGTCCTGTCTCCAACCTTCTCTTTTTAGGTGATGGTGGCACATCAGCTTCCTCAGTTCCTGGATGAAGCAGATTATCTGGACCCATACCAGTCGGGCTTCAGGCCTGGGCACAGCACCGAGACAGCATTGGTTGCTCTGGTGAATGATCTCTGGAGGGCCAGGGCCAGGGGTTGTTCCTCTGCCCTGGTACTTTGAGATCTCTCAGTGGTTTTCGATACCATCGACCATGGTATCATGTTGCGGTGGATTAGGGGGCTGGGAGTGGGAGGCACCGTATTATGGTGGTTCTCCTCCTTTCTCACTGGCCGCTCACAGTGGGTGTTGGCAGGGGGGCAGAGATCGACCATGAGAACCCTCACTTGTGCAGTGCCTCAGGGGTCGGTTCTCTCACCTTTTTTGTTCAACATCTACATGAAACCGCTGGGCGAGATCATTTGTGGCTTTGGGGTGGGGTATCATCAGTATACTGATGATATCCAACTTTTTATATCCACCCCAGGCCAACCCAGTGATGCCCACGAGGTGATGTCCTGGTGCCTGGAGGCAGTCCGGGTCTGGGTGGGGAGAAACAGGCTTCGACTGAATCCCGCCAAGTCAGAGTAGCTGTACATACCGGCATCTCAGAGTGACCAGTTAGTTCCATTGTTATCTATAGGGGTGAGGTGTTACCCCCTGTAGACAGGGCGCGCAACTTAGGAGTCCTTCTGGATGCGGGCCTCACATTAGAAGATCATGTGGGGGCCATCGCCAGGGGGGCTTTCACCCAGGTTTGCCTGGTGCGCCAGTTACGCCCCTATCTGGACCGAGATGCCCTACTCACAGTCACTCATGCGCTGGTGACCTCCTGGCTCGACTACTGCAATGCACTTTACATGGGGCTGCCCTTGGACACCACTCAGAGGCTTCAGCTGGTGCAGAATGCGGCCGCGCGAGTTGTGATGGGAGCTTCCCAATACTCCCATGTAACATCTCTACTCCACGAGCTGCATTGGCTTCTGGCTGCCCTCCAGGTGAGGTTCAAGGTGCTGGTTATGACCCATAAAGCCCTGAATGGCTTGGATCCGGAATATTTGAGCGGACACCTGCTGCCGCAGTCATCTTCCCACCACCCAGTTCATTCGCACAGGGAGGGTCTCCTTTGGGTGCCGCGAGTTATGGAGTGTCGGCGGGCGGCTCCCAGAAGGAGGGCATTCTCTGTTGGGGCCCCCGCCTTATGGAATCAACTTCCGGTGGACCTCTGGACGGCCCCTGACCTCTCCTCCTTCCGCAGGGAGTTAAAGACTTGGTTATTCACTTCGGCAGGCCTGGACTGAGGAAGAGGGTTATTTTAACTTATGTGTTGTATGTGGGGGCGTGTTTAATTTAATTCAGTTTTAATTGTAAATATATTTTTAATGCCCTGTACACCGCTCTGAGTCCTCAGGGAGAAGGGCGGTATATAAATTTAATAAAATCAATCAATCAATCAATCTCACTTAACAAGAGAAATTTTGGGCTCAATCGCGCTCGTAAGTTGAGGATCACCTGTATAAGAGTAGAAGATTAATCAAACCAGAAAGGCAGTATTTTCTTGGGGTGGAGTGCATGTGTGAGTAAGAGAAGAATAGCTGCCCACAAACCGTGGCTTTCAGAAGAACATTTTCCTCTATGCCTCTAGGCTCAGAATAAAAATTACGAAGTGCAAGGGCAGTGCTCCAGGCATGTGGGTTTGTGGCCTGCAAACCCAACACATCTTATGGTTTTGCAGTACAACAGGCTACAAAAGTAAAGTGTTAAAATGTAAATAGAATGATTGCGAGCAAGGATGACTAATGTTTTCATAGGATGAACCCCAAAGTAGAAATACTCTCTCCTGGTTTCTGTACCCCCAAATCCTGCAGGCTTTTATTTTCCCTCCCCTTCCCAGGCCGAATTTCTGTTACACCCAAAACAATGAAAAAGGAGCAGAGGTTGGGCCACATTTAAAAAGAGTATAGTAGAAAATCTTGTTCCAGAGTTAAAACTGAAGCTTTTCTTTCATGACTTCTGAATTAGCATTTTGGGGCGGGGGATGGGGGGGGTT
>JANHFR010010387.1:441099-454223 GCA_032468015.1 Mimophis mahfalensis | reverse complement strand
CGGGATTCGAACCACTGAACTGCCGACCTTTCTGATCGACAAGCTCAGCGTCTTAGCCACTGAGCCACTGCATCCCTCACCTTCATAAATAGTTTTCCCTAAACTGGTATTTTAGACCTTCCAATGGTGTACCTATCACCTACTACTATTGCTATTACTGTTTTGCCATAGACTTTGAAAAGACAGTTGTCCACATATGCTATCAATAGCTGCTGCTTTTTGTGCAGCTGCAGTTTATATAGATGCTTGACACAACAACAGTTTGTAAATTAGGAAAATGGCCAAGATTGTACACAGAGTTTCCACTGACATTTACTGAAGCTCGCTAGCACTTAAGAACGCTTACAAAATTCTAAATAGTTTTCCACTCCAGGAAATGTGGTTATTATATACTGGCAATATCAATCTGTAGTGGTGGAGTCAGTGCATATTTAAATTATGGAATTTGTTGCCCTCTGTTGTGCTGATGGTAATATATTTTGATGGGTGAGACTAATGGAAAATCAGATTAATAACGATTAACAGTCTGATGGCTACAGGCTACTTCCTGAATATCAAGCAGCCTATCTATGCTACAGAACAACAGAGATGGAAGAAGGTTACTGTATTGATTTCCTGTCCATTCTTACAAGCTTCTTGATGCCCCTAAGTAAATGAGTCTGAAAGCTACTTTATTTTATCACCTTTTGCTGTTTCCATGAACAAAAGCTGAAGGACCAATGACTCAAGATTGACTTCTTGATACAAGTTAAATGTGTTGGAATAAGGGGAAAAAATGGAAATACGTCACCAGAAAATAATGAAAATATGTAAGGACAATGCATCTCTAAGGAAAAATAGACACAGTTCTTCTAAATCAGTGGTTCTCAACCTGTGGGTTGGGACCCCTTTGGGGGTCGAACGACCCTTTCACAGGGGTTGCCTAAGACAATCGGAAAACACATATTTCAATACAAATACAGGTGTATGTGAAAATAATTTTATGGTTGGGGGTCACCACAACATGAGGAACTATTAAAGGGTCGCGGCATTAGGAAGGTTGAGAACCACTGTTCTAAATGATGCCTGAGTGATTAAATCATGCTAAATGGAGTAACAAGCTAATCAAAGAATGAGTGGTATATATACATATACATACACACACACACACTTAGATGTGGGTGTGTGGTCATTTTATATATAATTCCAACCATTGCTGTGTTCTCAGTGTCAACATGCCTAACTTTTAAAGTAAACATAGTAAAATATATTTATTATTTTAATGGAATATTCAGCTACTTATAGGCTCAACATGTCAAGATTGCAGAGAAATGTCTGGGAAGTTAAGAAAAGACAGTCTGCAGAGGAAATGTTTTAATATCAGCTAAGGAAATTGTGGTTTTTCAGAGAGAAACTCAGGGGAAGTACTTAGAGTTAGAAGAAATCAACATATCCCCATAGTTTCAAGAAAAAATACCTCCTTTTTGTCATCATTTCTATAGTTAGTTCTGTGTTTCTTAATGACAGGTGTGAGGTCTCATAAGTTGGTAGATCCCTGTGCTTCAGATTACATCTCCAAATTGCTTTTGTTGTTACTATATTGGATTATTGTTCTAGAGCAGTCCAGTACATTAATAAGCAAACAAAGCTTTTTGGATTTTTAAAGTAACCAAATAATAAATTTGCCTATTCAAAATGCTTTGTTCTTGGCACCAAAACCATCTTACTGGGTTACCTAGTTTCTATACTTTTCATCTGATACCATTGTTATTCTTTTTCTAATATTACAATATTAAAAAAAACATTTATTTTACAATAAAGTAAAATACATTATTGTCAGTTCATGCACACTCTTGTCACAGGTGGGATTCATTTTTTTTTTACTACCGGTTCTGTGGGCATTGCTTAGTGGGTGTGGCTATGCTGTCAGCCAATCAGAGGTAGTATTTGCTGGTCTCAGCCAATCAGAGGTGGTTCTCTGAACCAGTCAAAATTATCGCTACCGGTTCTCCGGAACCTGTTGGAACTGGTTGAATACCATCTCTGTCTTGTCATCAGAGCTAATATCAGGGTAATGCCACATTTCAAAACAGCTGAAATTACATGTGTCTACATTCCAATAGAACTGTTTGATAAATATCAGAATAGTTACTCTTAAATTTATTTTAAAAAGAGCCGTGTACATTTTGGGCATTTTTATCTGTTAGTTTTTATGTGATCTAATACCAATTTTCCTTCATGATTTGATGGGAGTCTGCTATCAACAAAGATAAAATTATATTTATTTTTTTATTTTAACTCTGAAAAGTTGCAAGTACTTGTTTTTTCATCTTTAGATTTTATGATAGATCTGAGTATCTGCTTTATCATTCTCCTTTCCATGAATTTGTGTGCCCACTTCTGTTCTTATTACGGTGCATCACTGCCTTGAAGGGGGGAAAAAAGAGGAGAAAGAAAATTTCTAATGTGTTTTTTTTTTTGAGACAATGTTTGGTTAGATCAAGGCTTTTGAAAACAAGACTTTCTGCTTGTCCCAAAGGTGTTTTTTTTTTCAGGAGGCACATGGACTTTCTTCTTGTTTTTAAGCTGTTTCGCTTCTCATCCAAGAAGCTTCTTGGATGAGAAGTGAAATGTCTTAAAAAAAAAAAAAACCCCAAGAAAGTCCAGTTACCTCCTGAAAAAGCACCTTTGGGACACCTATGACCTGGATGACTCTACAGCAGGGATGTCAAACTCAAAGTGCTTAGATCTGGTCCATGGGGCCGCCCTGGAAACAGCAGAGGATCGGCCCGCGGTGCCTCTGTCAGCGAAAACAGAACTCAGGAAGGCTGCATTGTTTTCACTGGCAGAGCACTCAGGCCACCACAGGCGCCCCCGACACAAGTGATGTCAAGCTGGCCACACCACCCTGGCCACAACCACTCCACCACCCCCCCGTGGTCAAACACAACCCTGACTCAACCCTCAAGGAAATTGAGTTTGACACCCCTATTCTACAGACTTTAACACTCTCTGGTGCACTTAGCAATCATTGACTCAAGCCAAGTCACCAAGATTTTTATTTTTAGTTGAGAGCTACCACAATTAATTTGATTCATGTTCTAACAGGTACTAATTCCTTCATATCATTCACAAAGCATGGCTTTGAAATCAGCTCTGACTTCATTGTCCTCTATTCCTTGGTTAGAGTGATCTGACTAACATAGCCTTTGACCTAACACAGAAGAGCACTTCGTATGATCTTCATTCCTATAAGACAGTTCACTCTTTCAGTTTACATCCATTTACATTGATGATTTGTTACAGTTTGTGGACATTTTCTCATCTTCCCACATGGTCACCAGAAACATTCAATGATTTAAATTCCCTTTACTAACAAATCAAATTCTTCGTTTACCATTCTTCATTTACCATTACCTTCAAATTTCCAAGCCAATGAGTAGGTGGAAATGCTATGTTCCACTGTTTGGTTCATTTAAGGTATGTGATATATGTATTAATAAGGAAACTTAATGACAGGGAAATAAAATGCCTTCAATCCTGCTATAATTTTTTATGTCAGCAGTGAGCAGTCTCCCTTAAACTCTAATGTGCACATCATTATATACAAAGAAAATGTTATGAGTGCTGAGAAGGTGTTGCATTATTGAATAAAAAAGCTAGTTTGGCCTACTGATTAAGGCACCAAGCTAGAAACCCAGAGCCTGATTCTAATTCTAATCCCACTTTTGGGAATGCTAGCCAGCTGGGTGACTTTGGGCCGGTTCTTCTCAGTTCAACTCACTTCACAAGGTTATTGTGGAAAAAATAGGAGGAAGGAATATTAGGTATGCTCACAGCTTTGAGTTACTTACAAAGTAATAAAAAGTGGGATAAAGAAATCTAATACACAAAAATAAATAAAATACTACAATGCTACAGTTTATCTTAAATTTGGAGATAAGATTCAACAGTGGTTGAAATAATAGGTCAAAGCAGTCCTTGGGTGGACTGATTGATTGATTGGTTGCCAAAGCAGTCGCTGAGTGCGTTACATAATACAAATAAATCACACTGTTCTGAAATATGAAAGCAAAGAATAATGAACTATCATAAGCTTTGCAGAGGAACATTAGTGCTGCATGACATTGTGCTTACTTTTGATTGAAATGAATTAGATCTGGAATTAGATTTATCCACATACAATCTTTTTTGGGGGTGGTGAATCTTGCACTCCTGTAAAGTTATGTACATCTGTCTGTGTAAAATCTGGCACTGCATGTGTCTTGATGCTTTCAGTAATCCTTATTGTATTTACTTTTAAATTGAATCTGGAATCTCTGAAATGAGTTTGAGATTTAATTATAGTTTATTGTCATTGCACCTCGTACAATGAAATTAAATGCCATTTAACACAGTAAAGGAGGAAATTTATTCAGTGGATACTCTTTTTCATATTAAAATCCCTAAGAAAAGACTTGGCAGCAGTGTGTCGGAGATGATAAGATTGTCACATATCACACTTCTGTTATGAATCCATAGTTGTTTACCTGGAGAAAAATGACAGATCTTGTAAACTTCCTGCTTGGTTAGAATGTATAGGATTGCAGTTTTAAGCACACAGTGGTACTGTTTTATTCCACTTAACAAATATTTTAAGTTTTAACTTAATAATACTGGGGGGGGAAACCAACGCCTTCATAAAATCTTTGTTAAAACCAAGTTTGTTAAAACAAATTAGTCCAACATCTGCTAAGATTGTATTTGGGGATTCCTCTGTTTATAGACAATACCATTGGGATTATTGGAGTGGTTGCACAACAGAGATTAATACCATGCTAAACATTTACAGTAGCAGGTTTGGTTGGGAGAAAAAAAAGAAAGCAGATTCTTGTTAAACTGCCAGTGTTAATAAGTGATATCCAAGATGGCTTTAACATAGTGTAAAAACCACTTACACTGTTTTGGATATAACCCTGAGCCATGACTGTGTTACATGCATTAAAAAGTATTTGCTTTGGGTATATAAACACTTGCTTTCCTTGTATATAGCAGCTGAGAGCTTGCTTGATAGCAATATTTTTCCATCCATAATGGATGAGAGGATAAACTTACATCCATACCTGGAAAAGGTATAATTTGCCTGAAAGAAAAACAAAAGTTTAATTTGCCAAATGAAAATTAAGGTGGAACTATACATGCTTGTTTATTGTGGTTGTTCAGCCATGTAGACATTACTGTAGCTTAGAACTGAATCTGACACGTGATACTGATTTGAATTAGTAAAATATAAATATAAATTTGCAAGACAGATTCTGAGCAGATCAAATGTTAGGATTTAAAACTAGACCACTAAAGACAATGGTCTTGCCATCTATGTACACAAATCTGAAACTATAAAATGTACTCTATTCGGTCCTTAATATTTATATAATATATATTTATATAGTATTTGCTACAGCAATTTGTAGCAGATACTGAAAAATAATTGTTATTTAAAAGCAAGTGTGAAACTTCAAATCCTGTACTCCCTAGCCAGCATGGGCTTGTGGAATTGAATTACAAAACACTTTAGGGACACCAGACCGGCTATGACTGTTTAATCATTCTTTCTCAAGTACAAGTAAATAAATTATTTCATAGCAAATTTCTCTGGATGAAGGATTTGCCCAGTCCAACCCTAGATAGATCTAGATAGCTCTAGGAATGAACTCTTAACTCATCACTTGTAAATGCTTCCAAGGAGAATTGTTATAGAAAATAAAAATACATATCTGATCATGAACATTACATTTACACAATGAGAACACCATGTATACATTCAAACAAATTGGTAACTATCTTAGTGGATGAGGGGAATGCGATGGAAATAATCTCACTTTGATTTTAGCAAAGCTTTTGACAAGTTCCATATGACATTCTTACTGAAAAGCTGTTATACTTGCAGTTGTCTCTGAAGGTTTTTAAGAAGAGGCTGGAAGATAGATTAGTTTTCCCGCATTGCAAAGGGTTGGACTAGATCAGGGGTCTGCAAACTTAAACACTCAAAGAGCCATTTGGGCCCGTTTCCCACAGAAAACACTGGGAGCCAATAATTTAACAATCAGTATGACTGGGTGGGAGTGGCCAACTCATATCACTTATTCCCAACCAGTTGCCTCCTGCTCTGGAATATGGAGTGAATCTTCATCCCACACCATCACCCTTACCTTCACAGGCCAGGCGAGGAGTGACAGGGAGGGGAGAATAGGGGAGGGCAGCGGCCAGTCAGTGGTGGGATCAACCAACAGGGAGCAGCTGCAGCAGAAGGCCGAAAGAGCCACATGAGGCTCCAGAGCCACAATTTGCAGACCCCTGGACTAAATGATCCTTTAGCACTTTCCAGGTCCACAATTTTATGATTTTGTGAGCAGGCTGCCAAAACTAAAACTCTCAGTAATACAGCTAGTAATGAGAATGAGGATGTTATCTGTTCAGTCAAGTTGGACTCAGCTCTTGGTGACTCTGTGGCCCAGATCTCTCCACATCTTCTGATCTTGAACTACAGTAGAATCTCAGTTTGAGACCGCAATCTGTTCCTGGACTGTGGCCGTGATCTGATTTGATCACGTTCCAAAGTGACACTGCTGTGCATCAGCATGCACACATGCTACAATGCTGTCTGCACATGCATGGAAGGGGAAATTATCGCGGAAAGGTATCTTTCTGCAACTGTTTTTGTTTGCCAACCAAGTTTTGAGTCGTGAACCAATTCAAAACTTGGCTGGCTTTTTTGGTTGCGAACCGATTTGGTTCTGAACTGAGGTTCCACTGTATTTATTTTGAGTTTTTCTATGCTCTGGCTGGTGTACAGCTAGTAAGTTGATATTAAGAGTGTTGTTCAATAACATTTTGTTGCAGATATCTAGACCATCCTTTAGAAAGACATACGATGGAACAGAACCTACTCCATTAGAAAAAAATTAATAAGCTGGTAACTACCGTCTTCCCACATCTGCAGAAATATACAGTTCTTGTTCTTGACAGCATAAAATCAAGTCTCATACTCTAAATATGGTGGAACATAAAAAGATTGGGAGATATATTTCTGACTCTTCTTAGAATTAGACCTTTGGCAATAGAATATAATTCAGGAATATATATGTCCCAAATTTTAAGAAGCCTAAAACAATACATATGCTGTAAAAGATAAGTTACTGTATTTTTCTGATGATGTCATTCCCATGGTTTTGGATAATTAAAGCCATGCTACATCACTTTCATGTTATAAATCTAAAGAATAGTCTGTTAGATAAAATGTGGGGGCATAAGTGAAGGTACAATAGTAAGCTGTTCTATGTCCCATGTCTTCATAGTTGCTTAAATATTTTCCTCTTTAGTAGTCATCTGTTTTCATTAAAATGCATTTTTATTAGATGCAGAAAGCAAATAATAAATGAGCTGGGTTAGCCTAATGACAAAGGAAGAAGAAAAAAACTACCTTCAGTTCTTAGACACTAACCAAAAGAGATTTAGTAGTTAAACCTCCAGAGGTAGGAATTTCAATTTCTTGGTTCCAATAATACATTATTGATCATGTGGGATATAGCTGATCATTTATCTTGCATATTCATAAGCAATGGAAAACTATAGTATTTTGTTTGATTGCTTCCATTGCTGCAATTAACCCCCAAAGGTATCAGCCTTTCAGTCTGTTTTATAGACAATCCAACTAATATTGCCAAGTGGTTGCACTCTGTAGTATTTTCCACTTTGTTCTCCAATCTTTAATCAGACATTATTTTATTGATTTAAAACTTTAGCATCTTGCATGTATGAAAAGTGGCTCCTGGATTTCTAGTGGGAATTCGGTGTTTTATTAAATGTCATGTGATACCAACAACATGTTTAAAATCTCTACTGTGGGAGTAATGTTGCTCCTTTGTGAATTGGGAGGGAAGACCAGTGACAGAGAAAAACGTATATAACCCTGGTACTTTGGATACTTCCAGACAATTTAAAAACAAACTATCATGTCATTTATTGCACATATAATATGCCATAATAAAATGACTCTTGATGCTTTTATAACATAGAAACAATTATAACAACTTATGTTACACATACAGTGTGCAACTCAATACATTTCAAATTATTTAATAGTCAAGATTTCCATCTTTCTCTGTTTCCAGTGCTTTTATATTTCCATCATCAGATTTCTCATGTGTGATGCAGAATTTAGAAGCACAAGGGGAACCTTAAGTAAAAGTAAAAAGAAAATGGGTAACAACCTCCCATCACTCGATGCACTCCCACAGAGTGAGCCTCCTCAGGGTGCCGTTGGCCAGACAATGTCGGCTGGCGACCCCCAGGGGGAGAGATTTCTCTGTCGGCGTGCCCACCCCCGGGAATCAGCTGCCCCTGGGGCTCTGGATGGCTCCTGACCTCCGATCCTTCCGTCGCGATCTGAAGACATGGTTATTCCAACTAGCTGGTCTGGATCGATAGGGGTTTTAGAATTTTATTGTTTTAAATTTCTTATTTCAACTAGTTTATTGAGATAATGGGTTTAATTTGTTTTTAAATTTTTTATTATGTGTTTTTTATTATTGTGAGCTGCCCTGAGTCCTTTGGGAGAAGGGTGGCATAGAAATCTCAATAAATAAATAAATAAATAAAATAAACAGTATTGTATAATGGGTAAATTCTGCATTAAGGCTGGAGATCCTAAAACCACATTTGGCCATTAGATGCTTCCCAAATGACTTTATTGCTATTGCTTAGTCCAGTCTATCTCACAGAGTTATTTATTGTATAGATAAAATTTTTCACAGGTACCAGAGGTGGTACTCAGCTGGTTCTGGCATACAGTAGAGGGATTTATGCCCAAATTGGAGAACTGGCAAATACTACCTCTGACTGGCCCCGCCCACCTGCCTCCGCTGCTTCCAGGAGTTCACACAGGGCCAACCAATCCATATATCTGCTGCCTCTCAGCCTCTCAGCTGCTGATTGGCTGGTCAGTCGATTGCTGCCTCCCAGCTGATTGGCTGGGTCTTCTTCTATTGCCCTGCACAGAGCTCGAAAGCAGGTGTGTGGGGTGTGGAGAGAATGAGGATTTTGCAATATCGTTCCTCTGGAGCGGGAGGGAATGGGGATTTTGCAGTATCCTTCCCCTGCCATGCCTATCAAACCACCCCCACCAAGCCACACCCCAAACCACGCCAACAGAAACAATCTTTAAAAAAAATTGAATCCCACCACTGACAGGTACTATATTTTGCCTGAAGCTCCTAGAGAACAGGTAGAATATACATTTACTTAAGATATATGTTTTAAAAATGATGATTAAAAAAAAAGACAAATTCAGCAAGAAATGTCATGTCCCATTGAGATGTCTCAGTGGAATCTATCATTACTTGCATGTTTGAAGGGTCCATTAGAAAAGTTAATTATCTAAGACCCACTTTTGCTGAAAGCAAAGTGGTTTTCATTTGCACTGCTTTTAAGCAACATATGTCAGAATATGCAGCTTAATGGGGGAGAAAGGATGAGTTTAAATGACTGAAATGGCACTGCTTAAAAGCAAATTTGGGATATTGAGATACTGATAAAGAAAACAATGAAAGATTACATTATTAACTTTGAGTTTATTTCCTTGCAGTCTTATTTTCAAATATGAATTTGATTTCCAAATTAATATGAATACCAGTAAATTACACAGTTTTTAATCTGTGAAGCATTCTCTCTCCTTTTTAATATACATATGAAGTGAATATAATTGAATTAGGCTGACTTAAGACTTGGGAGAGCTACTTGTTCTTCACTGTTATCTTGAAAACCATTAGTTTGCTACACATGAAATAAAAGAATAATAGAGTCGGAAGGGACCTTGGAAGGTCCTCTAGTTCAACCCGTGCTGAGATTGTATACCACTCCAGACAAATGGCTATCCAACCTCTTCTTAAAAACCTCCAGTGTTGGAGCACCGACAATTTCTGGACCCAAGCTATCCCACTGATTCCATGTTCTGTCAAGAAATTTCTTCCTAGTTCTAGGATACATCTCTCCTTGATAATCTCCATTACTTCTCATCCTACCCTCAGGTGTGTTGGAGAATAGGTTGACCCTCTCTTCTCTGTGACAGCTCCTCAAAAATTGCAAGACTGCTATCATGTCACCCGTGTCCTTTCCTTTGTTCAACTGGACATACCCAATTCCTGCAACTGTTCATTGTATGATTTAGTCTCCATGCTTCCCTCTATAGAGGCATTGTTGCACTAAGGACTACACATTGTCTCCTGTTGGTCAGCCAGTTATGAATCCACCTGGTGGTGATTCTTCTATCTTATCAAGAAGTAGGTTGTGGTCAACTTTGTCGAATGCCTTATTGAAACCCAAGAATACTATGTCTACAGCATTTCCTGGTCCACTAATTTAGTCACTTTATCAAAGAATACAATAAGGTTTGTCTGACATCTGTTTTTGACATATCCATGTTGGCTTTTAGAAAGAATTTGCTTATTTCTAAGCGTCTGCAGATCTGTTGCCTGATTATCTTTTCCAGGATCCCCCAAGGCATTGATGTCAGGCTGATTGCTCTTTAGTTCCCTGGATTCATTTTTTCCCCTCTTTTTGAAGATGGGAACCACACTAACTCTTTCCCAGTCCTCTGGAAGTTCCCCAGTTCTCCACAATCCTTTATATATATGGCTCAGTGGCTCTTAAGATCACATCCTCCAGAACTCTGGGATGTAATGCATCTGGTCCTGGTGATTTAAATTTGTGGATAGATCTTGCCTATTTTCTTGTCTATTTTGACTTGTATTCCTAATCTTTTTTATGATAGTGCTTCTGATAGGTCAGACTATTTTTTTCCTTTTGAATGAAATCTGATGCAAAGAATGAATTAAGCAGTTATGCTTTCTTCCTGATGTCTGCCACCTCCTTGCCATCTTCTCCCAACCATTTCCTTGACTTTTTTTCTTGTTTTTACATGCCAAAAGAAAATTTTTATTTCTATTTTTGACATTTGTTGCAAGTCTTAGTTCATTCTGAGCCTTAGCTTTCCTGACTTCACCAATGCAGGTTAGATGCTGATATTCTGCTAGAGTTATATGTCTTCACAACTAAAAAAATCAGAATGTCAACATTGTGTAAATACCATTGTAGTCAAATAATATGACACATTACTTATGCTTTATAAACACAGTAAAACAAATTATTCTGTGGGATAACTGAAGGGATTCTGTGTTAAGAGTACTTGTCTGGGGCATCTGAAGTGATTTGACTTCTCTCCCTAACAAAAATTATACTACTGTATTGAAATCATATTGTTGATTAGGGCAATTAATTTCTCTACTGTAACTAATTTCCTGACCCCTTCCAAATCAAGAATCAAACCTTTCAATTACTGTATATCCCAACTTATCTTTTGCTTTTTGCAGACTTTTTTTTTAAATACCTAGATTAAAAATTAAACCAAATATTTCACCATGAGGCCTGTATTCATACATCCACTGATCCAGCAGTGTACATCTGGCATCTCTCTGTTTTTAAAATTTAACTTATGGTCTCAGAGGCAATTTCATTATATCTGGAATGCTGAACAATTCTTGGCAATCACCAAGGTTTTCTCAGCCTCTCCATCATAGTAACTAGAAAGACATTTGTTGGCATAAAAAGTAATAGGCAAGTTGTGTTCTACAACTTCCAGAGCTTGGCAAAGAAATTGTCCTCTGGATTTGAAGTTCAGTGCAGATTCTAGATTTTCACAAGTATAATTGGTATCCATATGAATATCCCCATCTGTTATCTATAACTTGGGAATTCTTTTAAGGGGTATAGTGATAAATTTACATTCATGTTTCTATTTATTCATCACGGATTTCAATTTCTGTATATTTCTCTCTCTTTATTATGTATATAGCAGCTAAAATGAAAATCCCTCAGATCAATCTTACCCTGCTCTGAGGTCATTTAATTGTGAAGTTTATTTTGATACTCCTAAGGAATAACGATGTTTTTATGAGTAGAATATAAAGTCATCTGAGGCGAGTACAGCATTGATCAAAACTAAACCTGGAAGCAGAATCACATTCTAGTATGGTCCCAGGCAGAGGTGGTATTCAGCCAGTTCCAACAGGTTCTGGAGAACTGGTAGCAATAATTTTTGCTGGTTCTGAGAACTGGAAAATACCACCTCTGATTGGCCAACACCAGCAAATACCACTTCGGATTGGTCGATAGCATAGCCACACCCACTAAGCCATGCCCACAGAATCAGTAGTAAAAAAATTTGAATCCCACTACTGGTCCCAGGAAACAAAGAATAAAATGGAATAGAAGAATCTCTATCTGATTCTAAATGCCCCACCTCAGAGCATTTACTGTATTTCCAACTCTTGAGATGTAAAGCATCTTCGTGCAGATCTGGGAGAATTGTATTCGGGCTGGATGTGGAGGGGGCTAAGCTAGAGAAGGCTATTTTAAAGAAACAGCTTAAAAGAAAATGAAAACAGGAGGCCTTTTTGTAAACTGATGTTAATTGGAAAGGCCTGGATTTTTAGTGAGTCAGGCAGTCTTTAGCCTCAGTTGCTGAGTTGAACTCAAGCCTGGCATGACAGTAGAGTTAGAAACCAAAATAAAACTTTCCTCCTGCAATTTTACAGTGTGTTCGTTAACAGAGTCACCCAAAAGATATTTGCTAACTCATATACTGATGTGGATGATTAATACTAGGTTCCCCTCATAAAAATTAGCATTGACTCAAAAACAGCTGGGATTATTTAGAGTCCTGAAGGGTGGATATTTATCAGCAATACAAATAAATAGAGGTTACTTTTACAGTAAAGATGCTATTTATGTTACCTTACTCATTGGGCCCTGAAGCAACCTTGTTGTACTATACTATACTATATTGTTGTACTATACCTTAGTCATAGGACCATGAAGCAACCTTGCTGTACTTCCCATTTTGGATTAAAAAAAACCCTTAAAACATGGAAGTAAAGCATTATCCTGATCAGCGTTAACTTGTTACTTGTCCAATGAATAAATGTACAATTGACATAGGCAAAAAATTTGAGCCGTGGTGGTTTAGGGGAGTAATGCCTCCTGAAGTACTACCAGCTGCCTGCAATTAGTGCAGGTTCGACTCCCACCAGGCTCAAGGTTGACTCAGCCTT
>JANHFR010010387.1:410443-421304 GCA_032468015.1 Mimophis mahfalensis | reverse complement strand
AGAAGAAGAGTTCTGGGAGTTGTAGTCCACAAGTCATTAAAGAGCCAAGGTTCCGTACCCCTGCAGTAATAGAATAGCCACTATATCAAACTAGCTAGCATGCCAACCATCAACACTGGAAACACAACATTATTTAGAAAACCATCTTGTAGACTAACAGGATGGTATGCTGACTGCTAAGATTCAGTTTGCTATAAACCAGTGTTTGAAGTCTATGAGGGTTGACCATATATTTCTGCACCTGTTCTGCAAGCTCTTGATGCTTAAAATTGGACTATATTCTTTGTTTTTGATCCTTTGCTATTCTCACTTCATCTTGCATAATAGGCTCTGCCTGATACATTTGACCTTCACATTCAGACTAAAAACTGTTATCTGCAGCCAGGGAGGGAAATCTGTATAAAATTTTATTCCCTATTTCTATTTAAGACCTTTTTTTAAAGACAAAACGTTTTGATTTTGGACAGTTTATTCACTTCTTCATATTCCTTTGGAATTTAAGACTAGAAACCAGAAGGGTCTACATTTGTCATCCAAATTTATGCACTCAATTGTTGCTTAGTAACTGCATCAGATACTGTAGTTCATTTAATATTCTCTGCTTTCCTCTGAAATGAGGCTTTAAGTAGTTGACTATAACTAAGAAAAAAAAGTGCTTAAAAGAATGACTAAGCAGTCTGTACAAAAACATTGGAATTACGGTCAAAATATGTCCAAATTATATGTAATCTGTATTATGCATTGTATAATATGTACCAAGATATAGGTAAAAAAAATAAAACCAGTCATTACTGTCCTGAATTCATGATGTATCAGGATATAAATGTACAAACGTTTTGAATGATTCTGCATAATGTTCTGTTCAATATTGTGCTTTTTCGTGTCTCAGATCAATGTTTCCTGACTTTGGACAATTTCAAATACCTTCAGTCACTGTGCTTATGGGTGATAATGGGATTGCAGTTCATAGTACATAGAAGCTGTTGGGCTGGAGGGATTGCTCTAGATTAGAAGCTTCTCAGTTTTCAGATTACTTTTACAAAAGCATCTTGGCTAAAAATGCAAAACACCTTTTTGAAAAGAAAGAATATGGCATTCCAGACAAGCTAGCACAAGACTTTTGGTTTGCTCATTTGAAGTGTGCTTAGCCCTTGTTGTGACCTGCCTATATTTGAGAAGAAATGCTATTATTTCCTTTAAGTCTCTCCTCATATAAACATATGTTGCTTACATTGACAGTATACAAACGTTCTGAGTGGTTGTTTAAAAATGTTTTTTCCAGAAGATGGAATGAAGGAAGTAATAATTGGAGCTAGAGGATTTATCAATGCAGTTTTAAGGAAAGACTTTAAGAGAAAATAGATTTAGGTTGTAAACTCTTTCAAAAGACTGGAGCTAATATTGTAGCAATGATAGAGAATATATTCTAAGTGACAAAATAATCCATATTCTGAGAAAATAACAAAAATTTATTCTGATTTGAAGAAAATAAGACTTGCAGACCAAACATACTTGCATTTTTAGTATCACATATGAAAGAAATGGGTACGACTTAGAACAGTCTTCTGCCTTGGTGGATTACAAATTTATGAAAGTTTGATGTAATGATTTAAGGAGCTGGTTCAGAAACAGGAGGCTCTGAGTTCTAATCCCCTCTTAGGCATGATTGCCAGTTGGATGACTTTGGGTCAGTCATTCTCTCTGTCAGTCCAATCCAGCTCATAGGGTTATTGCTGTGGGGAAAGGGGAAGGAGGAAAGATATTATGTATGTTTGACTCCTTGAGTTACTTAAGTAATTAATAGAAGCAGGATAAAAAAAAATCATTAAAAAAGCTTCATTACACTTTGTTTGTCCTGTTCAATGTTGTTCCAAATATACTAATATTTATATATCTGCAAAACATAAAAAAGACTAGCCACCTGCATGACAGTTATAGCTGCAATTTCAGGGGGGGGAAGTAAACAAAGTTGGATGTGATTATGTTTAAAAGTCGAATTTTCCCCAACTTGGTATTGTCTAGATATGGTGGGATTACCATATCTAGGGAATAGGAATTATATGTAAATAGTAGTCCAATATATTGGAGAGCATCAGATTGGGGAATGTTGCTTAAGATCATCTATCCTGACATTACTTTTCTGTAATTATTACTTATAAGAACTTTTTTTCAACATCAGAAAGTATTCCAAATTAAACCCCCGGTATTGAATGTGTTTTGAACGTTAAATTGGGGCTGTAAATTAGATTGGGAAGTTGAAAAACATTCCATAAGAAAAAAATGCCAAACCATTCCCTACCATTCCTAAAAAAACACAAGAGCATAATTGTGGAGTCACCAGGAATCAAGTTTGATTTAGAGGCCTCAGCATTCTTTTAGCTATAATTCATGCTCATGGGGTGCAGAATGGAAGCACGTAAGATACACATGCATTCTTGATCATACACTCTTTATTCACATTTTGCAGTTAGAAAAGTGAAGGGCTTCCTTAGAGTTGCACAGAGAGTTTGGCACAAAGGTTGGAACTGAACTCAGCTCCCTTCCCTATGTCCTAAGAGTTGCTGAACTGGCTATTTGTTGAATGGTATCCTGGTGAGTTGAATTCTAGGCATGTAGTTGAATCATTTGTTTCCATATCTGCCTGGTCAAAAGATTATCCAGACCACTTGAAGAATACTTCCTTGTTGCCACAAGAACACTTTACAAAAATATTTGTAAACTTTAGAAAAGAGGGGGAAGACTACTTGAAATATAAACGGTGACTTTTAAAAAAAGCAGATTTCCCTCTGTATGATTTCTATGACCTGCCTTTTGTGCAGAGCTGTAATTTTTCTATTTTTATAAGCTGGGCGGCAATTGTGGCTTCAGCTAAGCACACGCTTGGTTTATGCATAGCCGTTTTCTCTCTTTCCCTCTCTTGTTTGCACTGAAATCCTAGAGTATAAACTTGCAGTGTTGGCACTAGATATGAAGACATAATACATTTGAACTGCCTTATAATTATTTAACATATTAGAAGGATTTTTAAATATTGTAGTTTTAATTTTTAATTTAATAGACTTTCTGCTAACTGGGAATTTAATAATGGGATGTAAATAAAATAAAATGCTGTACTGCCTAAGCTTTTCTAACTTGCTCATCTACACTTTAGTAATCATTCTGTTGGGAAGCCCCTTCAACCAATATTGAAAGGGTGGTGCAATTATTACAGGTAAATAAGATTTGCTGCATTTATTTTTACCTTCTTGCCCTATTTCCGCAATGGTGAACCTGTGACGTGGGTGCCAGAGGTGGCATGCAGAGCCCTCTCAGTGGACACACACACCATTGCCAGCTGCTTTTCTGGTGTCTGCTGACCAACTGGTCTGCACAGGCACCAGAGCGCCAGAAAATGACCCCAAAAACGGCAAAAAAACAGAATTTTTTGGGTTGTTTTTCAGGCTCTTTTTGGGGGCATTTTCAGGACATTTCTTGAGCCAGAAATGGGTGAAAATGAAATGAAAATGAAAACAGCCTGAAAACGCCCCCAAAATAGGCCATGTTTAGGTCAAAAACAGCCTGAAAATGCCCCCCAAAACAGCCCAAAAACAGGCATGTGTGCACCGGCCAGCTGGTCTTCGGTTTTCCGGTGCTCTGGCATGTACATGCACGCACGTTCCAGTTTGGGCACTCGGTGCCAAAAAGGTTCACTATCACTGCCCTATTTATTTTCTTTACTGTTATAAGACAGTAGTGAGAATAGGGGAGTCAATGGAAGCTACTTCATCTATTTTTAGTTTTGGACAGTAAAGGAAGTGGCAGACCCCAAAAGGTCTGAGCAGGAAGTAAGTCATTAACCATGGTTTTCAGTGAGATACCATAAAAGAAGTTTCCTGATTTAAACTAGCCAAACTCTTAATTTCAGGCATGTGCTAATTTACTTGAACGAATTCAATGATGATTTTATGTTGCCTAGAACCTGGAAATCAAGCTTGATTCCTGGTGACTCCACAATTATGTTCTTGCATTTTTTGAACATGTTTTAAGCTGGGGTGTTTTTTTCCCCCCTGTATTAAACCTTTTAAACAATATGAAGTTTCAGAAGTTCCAGCATTCACTCAGACTTAATATCTTTAGAAGGCAATAAAGATGGGGACTTTCTTTTTATACTTCAGAAGCTAGACTAACTTACTCTCAAAGAGAAAATGATGGAGTGGGAGTAAAGAGAAAGATTATTCATTTCTGTCCATTACTGCTGCTGCTTTACTCCCACTGTAATACATCACCGGAGTGTTACTAACCATCAACAGCCTTCTACCAATTCCTAAGGAGCATTGCCTCAAAGAAAGAGTACTGATGAATTTATACTCACACATTTTACTCCAGGATTGGATTAGAAAGGATCCTGTGGAATCATATGACCAACTCCTAATCCATCAGAGCCCCTCTTTTTCATAACAGGTGAAATGTGTAAACACTGGATTTAAAAAAACTACTATGTAAATTGAGGAGACATAATCTTTCTAGCTGTTGCCATCTCAAAATTCCTCCTCTTCTATCCCAGCCTGGATTTTTTTTTTAAAAAAAGAAAATGATGTTACAACAAAAAATTACAATATGTAATTTTTGTAACATTACAGCAATAGGAGAAAGTTTAAGTCTTTGTAATTCACATGGATGCTCTTACCCTTTGTTCTTTGTTAAACAAAGGTCAACCACTTGACTGAAATCAAATCATAAAATATCTCCATGCTAGCTTGAAATTTTAAAACATTTTAAGCCATAATAACAAAGAATTTTGGAAAAAATAATGAGCCGCCTTCTGCAGATCTGATTTAAGGCTTCCAATGAGCATTGGTGGGTATGGTATACTTTCCTTTGAAGCAGATATTAAACTGCTTAAGCACCTTTAAAGGTAAAATAATTTGAAGGAGAGTAAAATAATGAAATCTTGCTCATCACAATCTGCCAGTGAATTGTGTAAGTCTAGTACTGTTTTATGCCTATACATCTTAGGATGAGTAGCATTTTTTAGAAAATGTAATCTTGTTCTTGAAAAATCCTTTTAAATCTTTCCTCTGTTCTCCCCCATAGGTGCTTTTATTGTGTGCTGGACTCCTGGACTTGTCGTACTACTCCTTGATGGTTTGAATTGCACTCGTTGTGAAGTTCAGAATGTTAAAAGGTGGTTCCTTCTCCTAGCTCTGCTGAACTCTGTCATGAATCCAATAATTTACTCTTACAAAGACGATGAGATGTCAAATACTATGAGGCGCATGATTTGTTGCTCATTTGAGGAGAGAAGCCAGGAGCGCCGGTCTTCGAGGATCCCCTCTGCAGTGCTCGGCAGGAGCATAGATTCCTCTAGCCAGTACATGGAAAATGGCATTAGTCAAGTGACTATCAGTGGCAAAGAAAATACATGAATTCTTCTCCTCCTCCAAATGGGGACTGCAGCGGGGGTAGGCCACAATCCAAATGATCTCTGAGCCACCTGAGATCACTGAACCCTGAAACCACAGAAGAATATGTTCTCTGTACCAAAACCCAGATCCCAGGGTTACCTGACATCTTTGTAAATAATTACTGGATGGAAAAAAATGTACTTGAAGGGATGTGAAAGAATAGAAGGAGTGGTTTCAGCTCTGCAGTGTTCCTTTTAAATCTGGAAACAGTACAAGCAGCATTATGGAGTCTCCTTCCTCAGGCAGTGGTGAGATGTCACTGTGCCAGGGCTGCATCTTAACAGCCAATTGTGGCAAGGTGGCACGGTCAGCTTCTCAGGATACGGTGGCGGGAGGTCCTCATCCCCAAGTGAGGCTTTATTTTTACATCTTTTGAGGGCTGCTGTCCCCAGTTAGTTTTTTTTGTGCCAGGCACAAAAGTACCTCAGTTACCAAACATTGGACTCTCTGTCAGTGCTCAGCACTTCCTTCTGACAAACATCTGTTCAGAACTGGGCATTAAGCAAATACTCCAAAGCAATGTGTGTTTTACTACCACCATAACAAAGCAATAGTTTTATGGTGCCAAGTGAGGCATTTTAGTAGCCCATCAAGTAGGAGAAGACACTCTCAAGTGGCAAGATAGATTGGACCACCATTGCAGACTTGGGGTTGTTCCCTTTTAATAAAAAGCCAAACAGGTAACCAGGATATTGGGGAATAATGTAAACAGCCTTTTCCGCAATGTTCCAGTTCTTTACATGAAGGGCTTTCTCTTTTGTGATTATCATTTCTGTACTAGATAGTATTTGGTCAGTTTTGCTACCTCTCTTCTGTCTGAAGTGGTACAGCCCAGACACCAATTTCTTCTATGGGAAGGAGCTAGGCCAGAATTAGTTTGATTATTCAGAGTGGCTTTTAAATTGTTTGCTTTAGGTAGCAGTATACAGCTGCTCTGAATTAATTGGGACTTGCTTTTGAATAAATACAGTCGGCTGTTTAGTTTTATAAGTGGAACATTGTACATGTTCTGCAATTAAGCATTTTAATAAAGATTTTTCAGGCTGTAAATGTGAGCCGTAGAATCAACATTTGCCCTTTATCTGCTATTTAACTCCACCCCACCCCCAATCTGTATATAGTAGTAGTTTCTATGCATGACATTTTCTGCTCCAGAGGGGCAATATTTAGTAGCATTCTAAAAAAAAATTAAGGCATGCTAAAGTCTTCCCAATAACAAGTTATTCCATGTGCATGTAGCTCCGATGCCACATTAATAGGTCTGAAAATTATTAGCATCTGTTTTAATTGAAGGAATGGACCTATTGTGGTCCGTCATTAAAAACATAAAGGCCTCACAATCTTTTATGTACATATAACCCAGTGTTTTGCTAACAGAAGAACATTGGACATTTTGTTAGTAAACTGACATTTTTGAATGCATGTGAGTTATCGGTATAGTCAAGGTAGTATGTTATAACCAGAAGAAAAAGAGAAAAAGGCAACAATATTTATCAGCTTTGATAGCAGTAATCTTTTCAGGTTAGTATCAGATCCTGGAAAGATTTCTGCAAAAGCATGAATTTGTATATATTTTTATTACAATATTTTTATTTTAAAAAATCTTAATATGTACAGATTGCTTTTCATACATTACTTTTTAAATGGTTTAATGCCTGTGGAAAGTATGAAGGAAAGGATTACGGTATCTAGTGTTTAAAATAAATGCTTTGTGTTTGATTTTGAGCACCTCACATTACTGTTTTTTTTTTAAAGAAAAAATATTAAATACATATTTAACACATGATATTAATCTCATTATTGCAATCATGATTATTTAATTGCATGTGGTGAATGGGTAATGATGGATAGTTTCTATTGAGGGCTGGTTTTTCCTTTCTTTTTCATGCTGCAATTGTCTTTTTAAAATCCTTCCTGCAACTAACAAAAAACAATTGGTAAGATTATGTATGGTTAAGTTCCAAAAAGTTGACCAAATTGTTCTCATTAAAAAAAAGGACAAGGAATAGCTGCTTTCCAAGGTGAGGGGGAAATACTATTTGTTATTACAGTATGTTACGTACTGTATAATATGTACTCATTTATTCTGTAACGTGAATATTTTGACCTCAGTTTGGAAATAACCATGGATTGAAAGAAAGAGGTGTATTTTCTCTTCCTGTGTGTTCCTGGCATGAAAAGGAATCAAAGGAGACTAGATTAATTTAATTTGATAGGCTAACTCAGATTTAAGCCTCATTCTTTTTTTTAAAAAAGTATTTTTTTTTCTTCTAAAAGTATTTCATTGTAAGAATGAAAGGAAACATTGTATTCTGGATTTTCTGCTGTTGCAACCTGCAGAGGCATATGAGAGAATTTGTTGTTAGAGCTCCTAGAAGGTCTACGAATGGATAATAATGAAACAACTTGCCTGCTGTTGTTTGTTACAGCTGCATATTTTTATGATTTTACATTTAAGACCGTTAAAAAATAACAGGCCACTCTGGAAACAAAAACATCCTGTCTATGATTCTTGGTAAAAATAAAAGTTTCAGAATCGTATTTCAGCTTTCTTCACTTCTCAGTTTTATAACCATTCTCCAAATTTCATTTAATTCTAATACAGATAGTCTAGGTTTGTGAGCACAAATGGGGACCAGCATCTTAGCCATTAAGTCAAATGGTCACTAAGTGAAACTGATTGTACTTAAGAACTTACATAAATTTTCCATTGTTTTACAGAGCTGCAGGGTCATAAATGTGGAAACTCATTGCAAAGTTACTTTTCCATCAACATTGTAACTTCACTAAACAAATCATTGCTAAATGAGAACTGCCTATATGTACTTTCTTGTTTCCTATTCACTAGAAGCATTCCACGAGAACAAAATCTTATCCCCATGTATTCCGTCTCCTTGGTTCTAGTTTTTATATAGCATTTAAAAAAAAATTTCTTTCTATATTTTGTTACCAAGCTGCCCAGAGTCATCTTAGTGAGAGGGGCAGCTTATACATTTTATAAATAAATAACACCATTATCTCTTTTCCAATGCACCCTTAAAAAAAAGCAACTAACTCCAGTTCTCTATTTTTCTATCCCTTGTATCTGATCAAATTACTCATGGAAATCCAGATAAATAAAACACGAGTACAAAAGTACAAGTAAAAAGCTTAAAATACAGAAAGCCAAATCTGAAAAAAATGAGAGGAAGATTATCAACTGGCTTCTATAAGCCATAGCTATTGGTAAAGTTTTTACTTTTGACTGTGGTAAGATTGTAGTACTGCACAGGCATTGCTGAATAAATATTTCCAGCAGCTTCAGTCAATTAACAAGACCATTTTTAGAAATGTTGGGACTAGTAACATCAAAGATTGCCTATCTTTGATGTACTTCAGTTAATTAATGAAAAATTGTGCCACAGAATAAAGCTGTATTTCTAAAAAGTACTACTTCCACAGAAGAAGGGACTTCTGAGGTAGTCTTTTGCACAGTACTGCCCTCTGGAGAACATAACTTTCCTAATAGAGAAAAACTTTTCTCTTGATAGTTGAATAGAGGCACTTGAAGTAAGAAGGCAAATATGTGCTGGCTGATAAGAAACTACAAGTAGTTCTGCTTCTCCCTGTGCAACCTTCAAAAACCTGCTTCCTCTCCTCACACATAAAAATATGATTCAAATAGTAGCTTATTGCTTTATCTATTGTATCTCTGACTTTTTTTATGCTCCATTTTCTTCATTTTCTCTCAGAACTATAGCTAAAGCTATTCACCTCTTCCATCATTCTGACCTTATGGCACTTCATGTCAACCATCTCTAATTTGAATTTCCCTCTTATTTGAAATCCTTCAGCTACACATACACCCAGCCTTTCCTTATATCAATCTAGTCACTCTACCCATCTGATGAAGTGAACTACAAGGCACCTTCTGAGACTAAGAGTATTTAGGTCTACATTTGTGTACCATTATGGTAATCTACCCACTGGGAACTAATTTTAAGCAATATCTTTAAGGGGGCTTATAAAGAATTTGAAAATGTTTGATCAAGTGGTTGGGAACAAATCATGCCTTCCCTTTGAAACTAATCTGGGATGACTTATTCAGTAAAAAAATATAATCAAATATTTAGCTTTGGGGTTTCTTTGGCCAAGCCTATTGATAGCTGGGGAGAGCCACTAAATTGAATGGGCTAAAAATGGTTTGTTATTTTTTTTTTACATGCAGGAGTTAAGTTGGTTTAATAGTGAAAAATGATGCACCAACTTTCTTCAGAGAAAACCAGATTGGGTAGGTGAATATCTGTGTAATATTACACATTCAGAGGATTGTAAATTGAGGAGTATACATGGTATACTGATCTCAGGTCATAGATTCCTGATTTCACTGTGTATTTCTACTCAGTATACAAAGCTTGAGGTCCCTCTGCTTTACTGCTTCCATCATAAAACTGCTAAATATACTCAGTCCTTTTGTCTTCTGTGTTAAACAGAACCTGCCTCTCCTGTTATTAAATCTCATGAAGACTTTGTTTTGTTTGCTGCAGTTCTGCTAATCTTTAAAAGTTCTGTTAAGAATCTTTAGTTTTTAGTATATCCCACTGGTCAATTTAGCAGTAAGAAATACATTTTCCTGGGAAAGAATGGAAAAAGCTTTTCTCAAAGAAAAACTATTTTCCCTGAATCATTCATTTCTCATAGTTATGCCACATGCTTTCATTACAGTGCATTATCTCATATCAATGAGCTAGGAGTCTGGCAGCAAGAAATGAACACCTTGTCTGATTTTTAAAAATTGTCTTTCTGAAATAGATCATATCTATTAGATTTGTATGGCCACCAATTAGAGAATTCTGGGCAGCTCACAGCAATAAAACAAAAAATCCATAAAAACGAAAACCTGACACCTTAGCTATCCTTGGATGCATCCAACAAAACCATCCATGGGCTTCAATCTAACAGCTTACCCTGCCTGGGAGCAACGCCAGCACTTTATGGCCTTCCAGGAAGGATAAAAGAGTGGGGGGCTGCAGAATCCAGAGTGGGGGGATGTTGGGATGTTCTACAGGACATGGACTACTTTGGAAAAGTCACACTTTTGAGGTCCCAACAGATGGCAACATTTAAGGGAAGGAGCCCACACTCTCTGACCTGATGAGATGGGCATTTGTCCCCAGGACCAGATGGTCCTGCAAATAACCTAGCCCAGGGGTGTCAAAGTGGATTTCTTCAAGGGATGGATCAACATTGTAGGTGTCTTCCACGGGCCAGCCGGGGGTGGGAGGAGAGATGGGACGGATGGCAGATGGGACGGCCACCTCCTGCAGCACCCTGCCAGCCAAAATGGGGCAGGGTCGCACAAATCCCCCTGACCCCCATTTTGGCCAGCAGGGTGCTGCAGGAGGCTGCCCAGGCCAAAAACAGGGCACGGGATGGCT
>JANHFR010010387.1:392436-406691 GCA_032468015.1 Mimophis mahfalensis | reverse complement strand
ACAGGTGTATGTGAAAATAATTTTATAGGTGGGGGTCACCACAACATGAGGAACTGTATTAAAGGGTCGCGGCATTAAGAAGGTTGAGAACCACTGCTCTAAAATCATAAATAACTAATTGCATTTTTTTTCTTTGTTTTCTTATGTAAATATT
This sequence comes from Mimophis mahfalensis, assembly GCA_032468015.1. Taxonomy (NCBI): domain Eukaryota; kingdom Metazoa; phylum Chordata; class Lepidosauria; order Squamata; genus Mimophis; species Mimophis mahfalensis. The sequence goes on along the minus strand of JANHFR010010387.1, from coordinate 406,537 downwards.
TCAAAGGCTCTGTCTGAAGGCTCTTTTAGCAAAGCCGAGTGTGGTCCTCTCAGTTTATAGGAGAACAAACAAAAGAACATCTTGGAAACTTTTGGCATCTGAACTGTTTACATGGTGTGCACATTATCTTAGCTACTACTTGAGATGTTAAAGTGGGGTCAGTCATCCAATACACAAAATATTAAACTGCCTGATGAAAGTCTTGCTGTTGCTTGTTTTTTAGATGCACAATTTTACTCTGTTATCCTTACATGATGCAATTCCTGGCAAATGGATACTTTGTGAAGATTTGTTACTACTTTTGATCTTGACAAATAAACTAAGGCTGAAGGAAACATGTTTATTCAAATCGTATGTGATTTTAGTGCATAATCATGAATTTGGGTGGTTGTTTTTAAATCTAGAAGACCTTGTTGTAATTAATCTGAGAAACTGGAGCATTTCAGCAACTCCCCACGGAGACTGTTGTGGGGGTAGAGTAGGGTCTTCCTAATGAATTCTGCCTAATTCTGAGGGTCACTGGGAGTTTTAGCAAACAAGAAGCGGAAGTTTGTATTTAACTGTGCCTATCTTCTGAAAGAATACAGGCAACTAATGAATCAGATTCTCTCCCCCCATATCTTGCTCTCCCTGACTTTTGTTCCAGTGAATGAAGACAACCCCCAAGTGGATGGAGGAATAGTTCCATGCACAAGAAGGAGAAAAGGTGTGGAGAGTTTCTCATTTTGGTGAGGAGATAGGCTTGTTCTTTTCTGTGATAGGCACTCTGATGTCTCTCTCCAGCTCTCATCTAATAATCTCTCTCTTTTTTGTTTGTGTTTCAATGAACAGTGGAAGGGAATATTATGCCACTTTAGTTTGGAATGTGCATATTAAATGCTGGTTATGAAACTTCATTATATTGGAAGCAGCTATTCATAATGAAAACTCTTCTGGTTCTATATGCCCTCAAAATATACTGAATTAGCTCTAAAATACAATAACTGCTGCAAGGATGCTAAACCGTGTAAATTAAGTATTACTATCTTCACATCACATCAAATTTTAATTACAAAGTATTATTGGGGGGTTTTGTGATATTTATATTTAGAATGCATTGGGCTAAGGAAAACTGCTTTACAATACGTAAATATATAAATGTAAATACTGACTGGAAAATAAAATTATTACAATAGCTATAATGCTTAATCTTGTTTTGTTCCAATCTTAGCCACCAGATGTCTCCATCAACTTGAATAAAACAGAAAAACAGCATCATGTCAGCTACCATTATTTTCATATGCCCGTCTCCAGTACTTGACAGTATATCTGAATGGTATAAAATTTGAAGTGGTAGCAAGCTTTTTAAAATTCTTAATCACCCAATACCTAGAATTTCCTGGATTAGTGGCTCTGACCCTTTGTAGCAACTTTTGTCACTCTCAGTTCAAGCCCTGTGCACCTTTATTTTTTCAATTTTAAATGTATTGGTTCATCCAATGTCTTCATTAGACTGAGATATTTTTTTATACAAAGATTTGGCAAAAAAACAACAACAACCCAACAACAACAACCAACAACAACCACCTTTGCATTTTTGGAAGGACAATCCCCCAGTTCCAAGTGGGAAAAAGCCCTTTGATTCATGGAAGTGGCTTGGAAAGGTGGTTTATTGATGAACAGGATCCCATACCTTGGAGATCTTGGGTGGAAAAAAGGGAAGAGATGCTGAGAGTCCCTGGGTTTTATGCCCCTCCTAGGGCACAGGAAGAATATCCTGATTGGTTGCTGTCAGAGGTCATAGCTAGCTTTGTAGGTTGTCTGTGTGCAGTTTGGTGGAATCTTGATGGGTGATGCAATGAAGGGCAATTAAATGGTTCCGCCTGAAGATGGTACATCTTCATGTAGAATAGACTGACCCAGGCATTAATGGCCCATTAACAAAGGGGGGCCTGAGTTTCTGCCTCCCTTTTAGGGAAAATATTTTGCCCTTTTAATATTTCCTTAAGTATTTCATTTTTCTAGGGGAGGGATGGGTTTTAACTTCATACAGCATCTATATTTATGTGTTTCTCATAATGTACCAAGGCCCCTACAGAATTAAATTGTGAACTATTGCAGCATACGTCCATTGCAAATGTATCCAAAAGGATAGCAGGAAGATACACAGCAAGGCAATGGTTTTCCAAAGCATGGTTTTCTTCAACTGCTGTTAAAAAGACCACCACCTCTCATGCTAGAAAATAATGTAATACCCACAAAAATTAAAAGCTGAAATATTTATTAATCTAAAACTCCTGCAGATTGGAGATAAACTTTATGTCCTCCAGTGTGGAAAAAGGGACGGCCCTCCTTCAATGCTGAAGAGCAAAAAGATAGGGATGGCAGTGGAGAAACTTGACAATCAGCTGAGGGTATTTGTGAATTACATTTAATTTTCTCTTTGCGTGAAAGAAATAATCTCCCCCACACACCAATTCTTATCATTCCCATCTGGTAGTGATTGTTTCAAGCAATGCATTTAGTTATCAGTGACCACTTAATGGAGCAGCTTGGGAGCTGGATGCACTAGGCCCATTAGCTCAAGAAGACTTCTAAGAGTGATGGCTAGGAAGGCATCAGTGCTAAGGATAATCTTTTGGCAGCTGATCCCTGTACACTGGCAATTCTGCATGTTTTTACCAGTTCCACCTGAATTTTTTTTAAAAAAAGGTTCACAATTCACAATTCTCACTTGTATTCGATGTAAGTATTATTTAAGTAATTGGTAGATGAAAATCACTTTTGTGGTTAGTTTAATTATGGAAAAAATAATATGAGAATCAGACTTGAAATGCCTTAATCATGCTTTGGATTGAACTAATATTGAAAGCTGGAAAGAAGATAGAAACTCAGGGGAACAAATCTTTCCTCCAATAATACCAAAGTGATTCAGATTCAGGCCAACTAGCTTTGCAGGATTTTTATTTTTTATTAAAAAAAAAACTTCTTAAAAGTCCTACTTGTTTTACTTGTCTTACCTGCAAAGCCCCATTGAACAAGTGGGGAAGAAGTCAAGGAATGAGTGTCCTCAGCATGTAGTAACCAATGAAGTGTACTATTGAACATGTGACTTGTATGAGGATAAATCAGGAAGCCAATAAATCAGGATGCAAGAAGTATTTGACTACAGGCAATTTCCAGACAGCCACAAGCTGTACTTATTATACTTTTGGCACCCGCATTCTGTTGCTCCGCTCAATTTCCCAATGTAATGCTGTACAATATTCAGCTATGGAAGTAGTCAGTACTCCCTCATGCTTGGCGATGGGTGGGTATAAAAATACTAGCCAGACAGTGCCATCCTTGTTCCCTCACTGCATTTGCTATTTGGAAAAATACTGATTTATCTATTGGATTATCCCATTTTTCCTTCAAATTCTCATATGGTTTACACAAAATCTTCATTTGATGCTCACAGTAGATCTATGAGATAGGCTGGATTAGAAAAAAGTGATCAGACCAAAGTCACCTAGTGAGTTTCCATGACTGAAAATAGAATTGAATCTGTCTCTCACTTCTTCAGTCTCACACTTAAACTATTGTGCCACACAGGCTTTGAAAATATATTCAGGCAAACTTGATAGACATTTTGGGGTTGATTGCAAATCCTCAAAAGCTATTGATTATTATGCATTACATTATCTTCCTCTGTTTCAATATCTACTTGTTTTATAGTTCATGGAAGACTTATGCACAGTAATACTAGGGAAAGATATACCTAGATAACTCTCAGATGGTGCAGTGAGATCATGAAGATGGAAAATATGGTGACACTGACATTTCCTCACTTCTAAAACAGAATATTTGCTTGACATTTGTTGCTTGAATAAGCACTGTGGGAAGAATGGTATAATTATTTCTTAGCATCTGTTGTAGAATGATCACACAGAAATCAGTGGTAACAAAGATAATTTCCACTGCAGATTTCAGAGAATTTCTATGCTATATTTTGAATGAGTGGTTTTAAATGTATGTTAGCTCCCGGCAGCCTTGTTTCATCTGAGCTTAAGCCACAATGGTAGTTCAGTGTGAAAGATATACATAAATATTGTGTTGTTCAGGCAAGATGTATCAGACCCCTTAACAAAAATCTGAACTGATAGTTCCATCTTCCTCAAGCCCCAATCCATAGATGTAGTTCTCAACATACAACCAGAATTGGGAGCAGAATTCCCTTTACTAAGCAAGGCAGCTGTTAAGTGAGTCATGCCCAATTTTATAAGTCTTGTCACAGATGGTAAGTGATTCATTGCAACTGTTAAGTGACTCATGTGGTCGTTAAGTGAACCTGGATTCCTCTTGATTTTGCAGAAGCTGGCTAGGAAAGTTGCAAATAATCACATGACTTGTCATAAATTCATGCCAGTTGCCAACACCCCAATTCCAATTATGTGACCATGGGGATGCTACAATGTGAGAAGACCAAATGTAAGTTACTTTTTACAGTGTAATTCACTGTAATCTTGAATAGTTGTTAAATGTTTGATTGTAAGTTGACAACCACCTGCTGTCCCGGACATCTTCCTTACGTGTTTCATTTTCTAATGAAAATATTTAATAATATACTTTTATTAATATACAGTACTGATCATATAGCTTTTATCCAGTAGGAATTTACAATAATGGAAATAGAAAAGTAATGCTTGTCAGTTCTTCTTCTTTGCTGATGAATCCCCAGTTTCCTTGACAGCCTTGTGACTTCAGACCGGAGAAATTAAATGTTTTTAGAAGGATAGAATTTATTATCATATAGCTAGTCAATGAAGCAGCAAAAAATTGATTCTTATACTAATCCTTGAACCTCATTTGTAGTCAGTGAATGGTTACTGACAGACCTCTTTTCTAATTCTCATGCAAAGAGGAAAAAAATGTTAATAGTCATAGGCCTTGATTGTAAAGGACCCCAACTTTATGAACACTTCATTGCACTACAACTTGCTGCATTGACTCCCTCCTACCAAGCTATTTTATGCAATTACCTTAAACAGAGAATTTTATCATAATCTTGTGTTTTCCACTTTTTCTTACCAAAAACAATTTGTTAATGTCAAAAAGAGTGAGCGATGGCAATAGGGAACAAATTTAAGAAAAATTAAAAGTATCCAATTCATTGCAGGGATCTGGTAAAATGCCTTACTCATATTACCCGATTGTTCTCAGATGAGATTACAGATGAATGCATATTTCTATTCCACAGTGAACTGCCTCACTAAAAATTTTGTAATCTGAGATTTCCATTATTATAGCAACTGCTTTATAGAACCAAGAGTTAACTTCCTTATACAGTAATTTATCAAAAATCAGAATGCAGATTTAGTTGAGTCACACTGTGTGAACTACATAAAGAATGCTTAGGCATCTGGTTGCTATGTCGAAGCTCCTGCTTCATGATAGCAGGAATGAATCAGAGACTAGCCTGTTTATCTAAGGAAGGAAGGGCTAATTTCCCCACCAGTCTAATATGTTCTTTAATACATTTCTGACTTACATTTTCTGTGAAATTATAAAGTTTTGGGTATTGGCATGTCTTTCTGTGTGCTTTAATTTTGAATCAACATTATTAACTTCAGATCTAGGTGTATCTTTGAGGGAAGATTAAGTTTTGGAGGATTGTATAGGTGATAAAGACTGGAAAATTATGTAATATTTCTTCAAGTACATTCTCAGAAGTGGGGAATATAATTTGCCTGTCTATTCTTTCATACCTTAATCATCCTAGTCCTTACTCCTTGCTTGGATATTGCTGTATCTGCCACACTATTCAACAACAAATTAAGATTTAAATTCTGACTTACGAAAATCTAACCAATGTTCAGTAATGAACCTGTTTTTTACACTGTATGTCAGGATTTTTTCCTTTTGGTATTTATTTGGGATATTTTGCTCTATTCTACAATTCAGTAAGAGTAATTGATAAAGTGTGAATGCCTTTTCCCATTAAAAGTAACATATTTAATTGAATAATATGCTCTCTAAAAGAGTTAACATTCAGATCAGCTTGTTTATGCTATATATAGACAACCTGTGACCTTTTGGGTCATTCTTCTTTCCACATATAATATAGGTTTTTGCCATTTCCCCTCATCTCACAATACTCAGGTAAGCCAAGGTGAAGTCTCTTGTCTTCATCCTCCACTGACCTGAGGAACCTCTGCCACTTTGCTGGGGGAGAGATAATTTTCTTACAAGATTCCTCAATGCCTTCAACAATGGCAGAAGGTCTAACGTAGTGTCCTTGTTAGAAAAGTCTTAAAAATTCAGGAGATGTGCAGAGATATATCTGCTTTGATAATAGCTCATGTTGACCTGTAAAGCAGAGTCAGCTATCAGAAACTGACCACAGGAAATGTTTGTGAAATTTTATATTATGACAGAAAATGCCTCATAGTTTGTATCATAAAATGTTTTATTAAATTTGCAAGTTTCAATTCCATGGGAGTTGCGAGTTCCAGATTTTGAACACATTAAGTCAGCCCATCTGAGGTAAATTGGTTCAAAACATTTTGCCCTATGATGAACCATTTCACCCAGTTAAAGGTTTTAGTAGTATATAGATGATACGTAACAATAAATAACCACACAGAGCCTGAGCAAGAGAGATAATATATGAGCAGCTGTTGTTCTTTTAGCTTGCTTCTTTCCCCATCCTGCCTCTAAGATGTCATGCAGAGAGGGAGAAACACTCAGAAATTACTTATGTGGAAGCAGCTGCTTCATCTACATAATTGGACAGCTTTTCCCTCTTTTGAAATGATGGATCTCCCAAGATCTGAAGAGTTCAGAAATTGTGCATATAGTTAGATAAAGTTTAAATTGATCTTTCTAACATTATTGCCCATCTGTGTATTTAGATTTACTCTATTCCTTTAACAATAATTTCAAAATACAATTTCATATCCATCGAATTATCTGGGTTCATGTGGTCTTCCTCAGAGAAGAAATATGTAAGATACATGCATCTAATTTGGTCAGTTTTCTTCACTAAATAGACCATGGTTTCACAAGTTCACTGTACATTTGCAGCGATGGGTACTGTTTTGAATACTAAAGGTCTCTACTGCTACAAAGTCATAATTCATAATCCTACTGACCAAATAAAAAGCAAAACCCCAAAGGTAAATATTTATTTATTTATTTATATTTATATTTATATACCGCCCTTTTCCGAAATATAAAAAGAAATATGAATGCACCTTGTTAAAATGTATTAATATGAATCTGTTAGACTTCATGTTTTTTTCCAGAGAAAAAGTACAAAGGAGAAAAAGACACAATAGCTGCAGAAAGTATTTTGAAGAATATGAGAAACCCTCTGTCTGAACATATCCTTATAGAAGTTCACTAAGATGTATATTTTTATGTTTCTTTGAAAAGATTAGCTAAGTACAGTACTCCTATAAGAAAAATAAAGGTGGGTTTTTTTTGGTTTTTTTTTGGTCTTCATCTTCAAAAGGCAACTGGACTGTTTTTCTTTGAGGAAGTGCTCAACCTATAGTAAAGAATATCTGGAAAATAAGCAGTTTAAAAATGGTTTTGCTCCTCTCTTTTAAAATAGGACAGGAATTGTTGTGCAGAAGATAAGTGGTATTCTTACCACTGTCATAATCAAGAGTAACAACCTTTGTCAAAAATAGGCTTTCCCATACCACTTCATTTCTTTCCTCCAAATCCTCACAAAACAGTTTGAAAATTTCTACCTTGAAATATTGAGAAGATTCTTAAAAATCCATGAGCCTGTTAGCCACCTTCATTTGAACAAGAGGATGAAAAAAAACACCACAAAACAAACAACAACAACCTTCAATCATTTTTCCTGTTTCTGAACTATCATAGATCCTTGAAAAAAAATTCTTCTTGAAAAAATATTCTTTTTAATCCTCAAAGGATTAAATCTCCTATCTATACTTTTAGTTCACATTACATACATTTGTTTACTCATTTAAAAAACAAAAACACCCTAAAAAGCATTTGCTATGAGAACTAGCTTTTGAGCCGTAAAAGTCTCTTTCCTCCTGAATTTTAAATTCTCTTATAAGCTGTAAAGATGAAAGGGTATTGTGCTAGGATTTTTGGAACCTGGTACTTTTCCCAGTATGTCTAGCCATGATTGTGTGTGGCTATGATAGCTGGAGGAGGCTGAAAGGGGAAGATATCTCCTGAACAATGTAGAAGCCAGAATAGGCTACAGATGGTGAGCCAAAAGATAGAGGCAGGAAAAGCTCACAAATTCTGCTGAGCTGCAGCCAGGAAAAAAACAAAAACAATCTTGTTCCAGGTTCAGATAAATCATCATAGAACTAGAAAAAAAAGAAATCTGTTTTGGAAGTGGTGGGGTTTTAAACTCCAGCAAAGAGCCATCATAAAAAGTTCGTACCATTTGTCATAAATTTCTGTAGATCGGTATGTTTGTCTACCAGGTGTCCTTCAGCAAAACTCTGGTTCTGTGCAATTAAAATCAATACATTTGAACTTTTCTTCCTCCCAAGCCTGGAGCTTTTCCCCACTGCTAAATTTCTATCCACGCATCCCTTGAGTCAGCAAATCTGTATCAGCATCAAATATGCTATGCCTATTACTTTGCACTGTGCCCAAGTTTCTGCATTACTGCCTCCACTCTGGCTTTCTGAAGAATTGGGATACTGTATTCTGATTTCATATGTGCCAGGCATGTTAAGCAAAATGGTTAATTAAATGCCACTGTTTGCCAATGTCCTTCTCTTCCACTTTTGGCAAGATATAAACCATGCAAGGTGTGTAAATTAAGTACTGAGTCTGGCAACTTAGCATTTGATCTGGCAACACTTGGGAGGCGGGACTTGGAAGGGTGGCAAGTGAACATGTGATACGCTTTCAGAACGAGTTTGAACTCGCTAGAGTCATTTGGTTGTCCATAGCAATTTTTTTAATGAAAGTTTTTTCTAGTGCATTCTAAAATTCAACTCTTCCCTGATCATTCTGACTGTCAACCGACGATCTGAACGCACACAATCCCAGATTCTGTCGACATTTTCATCGGTTCTTGAAGATGAAGGTCTTCCGCTGCATGGTTCATCTTCAATCGACTCTCTTGCTTCTGAAAATGCCTTGGGCCCTTGACAAAAACCTGGGCCCTTGACAAAACACTGTCTCTGTAGGCCTGCTGAAGTTTTGCTAAAGTTTCCATTGCACTGTGCCCAAGTCTGAAGCAAAATCTGATAGCACACTATTGCTTGAAATGATGTCACTCACTTTTAGAACACACTAGAAAAAACTGTTTCATGAAAAAAAATCACTATGGACAACCAAATGACTCTAGCGAGTTCAAACTCGTACTGAAAGCATATCACATGTTCACCTGCTGCCCCTCCAAGTCCCGCCTCCCAAGTGTTGCCAGTTCAAATGCTACGTTGCCAGTCTCATTACTTAATTTACACACTTCATATGTACATTCTCAAAAAAGTCACAGGATAAAGCATCAAGTGCTCAATATGCTTGAACATTTTTTCTCAAATGCTAATATAATTAGTTTTGGTGGGATGATTTTCTATTTTTAAAATTATATTCCATGAAAAGCTTTGATTCTGCTGCTCTAAATCTATATAATACAACATGGCATGAGCTAAATGTAATATTTCCCTTACTTAGAAATAATGTAAATATAGTTACATTATTAATTCAAATATTTGTAAACATTTGAATCAAAACTGGAGGCGTGAATTGTAACAATGCAACTGAAAATTTATGGAAGAGAAAAATTGGGCAAATATCTCAGAATGCATTAAGAACGCATGGTTGAGAGGAGGAATTTTACCCTTTGTCCTCCACATGGTTCATTTGTCTTCTACAAATTATAGTTTTCCGATCCCTACTGCACTGAATTTAAAAAAAACCCACCTCTGTGGCAGTTTAAAAAAAATACTATTTGTGGTATTTAAAAAAAAAGTTAAGTAGTTTTTGTAATTTGTTTGTGTTGTCAACATTTCAGCTTTCTTTTTCCAAGAAAGACTTTTCAACAATATAACCAATTGTTTTGGAGTTGTTCTCTTTATAACTGGACTTTGCTTTGCTTTGAAGACATTTTGCTTCTCATCCAAAAAGCTTCTTCAGCTCTTCTGAAGAAGCTTCTTGTATGAGACGCAAAACGTCTTCAAATAGAAACCAGAAAATCCAGTTACCTCTTGGAAAAGCACCTTTGGCTTTTCAAAGTATTTAGACCCGGATGACTAAGAATCTCCATAGACATCTCTTTATAATGTAATTTTGATGGCTTTCTTACCCTTCCCTTTCCTACCCTTGTAATGGTAATAGTATTGTGCTTATTGGTTTTGTGGTGGTCTCTTAAAGCCATGGTATATATTTGTAATATTCTTTTGATTATCAGTTTAGCATAATAAAGAGGATAATTTTAATACATTTAAGATGTTATGAATATATAATAATTTAATTTGAAAAATGATACAAAATTCCAAAGTTAAGTCAAATTTATTTTGGTTATGTATTGACAGTTAACCTTTTAAAATTGTAAGTCACTGTACCTGTTCCTTTCTAATTTAATTAAAAACCTTTATATGGTACTGCTCCATTGTGAGGGTTTTCTACAAAGGTTTTCTATAATTAAAATTACATATTTATTTGAAGAAGTGTATTTAACTTTGAAAGAGAGATTAGTATGACTAATAACTGACAGGCAGTGGGCAGAGGGTTTGCAAGATGCAATTAGAATAACACATTTAAACAAATTATTTTTAAGGAAGTTTTACTGCTTTTTCAGAAGAGTGGGTCAAAGTAGCTTTCATGGACTATCACTCTTTTAGAATGACATCAAAATGGCCAATCCAGTTTTCAACATGATTACTCTTTTAAAGGACTAAAATGATATACTGGGGATTGTGTGGCAAACATACATATGAATAATCTCACACTGCATGTTTGTCAGCTGTTGTGTGGCAAACATACATATGAATAATCTCACACTGCATGTTTGTCAGCTGTTAAACTGCAGCAGACGTATGTGCAGTGCTCTACAGTGTGAAAGTAAGCCTACTGTATTGCATAAACGGAGAAACTATTCCTTTCACTGCATCCAGCATCAGTCAGCTGGTATGGGTGGTCATATGCTATCAAGGTAGTCCTCAATTTACAACCATAATTTGGACCAAAATTTCCATTGCTAATCCAGGTGATTGTTAAATAAGCAGCACCAGGTTTTATGATCTTTTTTGCCACTGCATTTTTACATGATTTATGCAGTTCTTAAGTGAATCTGGCTTTCCCCATTAACTCTCCTTATTGGAAGACAGCTGGGAAGGTCGCAAATGGCAATCACACAGTCCCAGGACACTGCAACCATATAATACACGTGCTTGAATTTTGATCATAGTTGTAAGCGTAAGGACCCATTGTAAATTTCTTTTTCATGCTATTGTAACTTTGAACAATAAACTAATGGCTATAAGTTGAGGAATAGCTAATGGAGGATGAAGGCAGTACTCCATTGTGCAACTTCCCCAATATTTATTCAACGTGTAGGTTGCCTGACGTAGTACAAATCATTCTTATGCATCAACATGCAATCTATTGCCCCTTATTTGTCAGCTGCTCATCACAAATATACGATGTCTAAAATTCAAACTTTGTTGAATGGTTAACCTGCTGCAAAGTATTTCAGTTTCAATAGATAATGCTTTTATTCACATATCCTACAGTTATTAAGAAATTTTTATTCTTTGGACTTTCCCACATGATTAAGGCATGCTAAAAGATTTCTAACCACCTATGCAGATTCAGATGCTTTCTTAACATCTCATGAATATATGACAATATGTACTATCTTTTATTAATTTGTTAAAATAACTGTCTTAGGAAGTCTGTTAAAATGTTAGGTAAATAAGATTGGTTTTTTTCATATTCTCTTTTAAGTGTGTTGAAAAAAAAACCTAGAAAGCATTTAATTACTTGGGTATAAAAAAAGAAATGTTATCTATGAGAAAAGAGCTCTAATAATATCTCCGCAGCAATAATCATAGCCATTTTAAAAATTAACTATCAGAGCTTTCTTTAAAAACATAATTAAAACAAAGCTATATATGGCATGTTAATTTGCTTTTTACATTAAAACTAATGAAAAACAGAAAAGGATAGTTTTCCATGGCAATTATAAACACCTCCTTTTGGTGTCATTGAACAATTACCTTCACAATAATAGCTAAGTTAATGAGCTCAGAAATGATTCCAGTGAACTGTATTATGTGCAAATAGGGATTAGACTTGTACATGATTTGTACATATGGCTAATCTGTGATTTTGATTACAGCAGTCATTTCTAAATCCTCTACAATTTATTTGTGCTTTTATAAAATCAGTCACAAATTCTTTGTATTGGTTTTGAAGGATTGAGTTTAGAACTGCATATTGCATGTACACTTTTGCCATTTACATTAAAAATAGGAATCATAATCCAAAATCCATCCTAAGATTTTGAATATATTCTATAAATTAGCCTATTTGAGGTGCCCTGGTCCAAAAATGATTGATTTATGGTATACTGTTTTGCCCAGTTAAAGGTTACTGGAAAGAAAATCTTAGTAGTATATGGATTAGACAAGCCATACCCTGTTGGATCATCACTTCAGAGATCTTTCCTTACAGATTCCTCAATGCCTTCAACAATGAGAACTTCTACAGATAGTCTTCAACTTACAGCCATTGTAACATTCAAAGTTACAATGGCATTGAAAAACATGTGTTTTTCACTTTTATAACCGTTGCAGCACCTCTGTTGTCATACAATCAAAATTTGGAAGTTTGGCAATTGGCATGTATTTATGACAAATACAGAGTCCCAGGATCATGGGACCACCTTTTGCAAGCTTTTGACAAGCTAAGTCAATGGGTAAGCCAAGTTGGCTTAACAACCATGTTACTAACTTAACTGCAGTGATTCACTTAACAACTGTGGCAAGACAGGTTGTAAAATGGGGCAAAACTCACTTAACCATTATTTTGCTTAGCAATGGAAATTTTGGATTCAGCTGTGGTCATAACTTGAGGACTACCTGTAATGCACTGCATCCACTGGAAAAGTTAGGAATCATTCAGATATGTATTTGCCTTGAAAACAGCCCATTTGAATTGTATAGCATAGTCTAATATCAGCACAGGAAATGTTTTATGACATTCCATATTATGTCATAAACCATTTTCTTATAATGCTTAATGAAATTGTCAAATTTAAATTCTACGAGTGTCTTTTTGGATGCATTCTGTAAGTTGGCCATTTGAATTATCTTGGTTCAAAAGGTTTTGCCCAATGGTACACCCTAACTATGGCCCAGTTAAAGATTTTAGACACGGCAGTTTTAGCAGTATCTAAATGATTATCTATATAGATATATATGATTATAATAATGGATAGCCATAGAGAGGCTGAGTATGAGAGATGATGTATGAGAGTTGTTTTTTCCCCCAGTGTATACATTTCCATCTGGCATCTAGGAACATGTCAGGCAGAGAAAGAAAGACTCAAGAGTTTTATAGATAGATAGCTGATATATCTGATTTGAAATCATATTGATATACAGAAGCCTGGGTCTACACAATACTTTGGGGGGGGGGGGGATTACAAAATAATTTTCAAACACACAACTAAATCTGCATAAACAATTTAAAAAAACTGCAGCAGTTGAATGCTATAAAATCTAACTACACATATAATTTGTTCAGTGGCACTCCCAGAATCTACTATATAAACACTCCTTGTTCTGCTCAAAGCTAGAGAAGTGATAATCAAATCTACTTCAGGTGATGTGGATCACAGTATTTCTTTTTAAGTCTTTGTGCACTATTAGCACTTTTAAATGATGGGGCTTGACAGTAATAATCAAGATCTCACTTCCTGATAGAAACAGAGTAGACAGCTGGTCCAAAGTCTTTGCTGTAAAACAAGTGCAACTGAGGGAATAAGTTCAAAGAGTAAAACATTTAATAACCAGCAACCGTTCCTGGAGGCTAGAATTATTATAGCATTAAAGGTAAAGGTTCCCCTCGCACATATGTGCTAGTCGTTCTCGACTCTAGGGGGCAGTGCTCATCTCTGTTTCCA
>JANHFR010010387.1:303174-316584 GCA_032468015.1 Mimophis mahfalensis | reverse complement strand
TTTAAGACTTGTGGACTTCAACTCCCAGAGTTCCTCAGCCAGCTTTGCTCTGGGAATTGAAGTCCACAAGTCTTAAAGTTGCCAAGACTGGAGACCCCTGGTCTATGAAGTTTAATTGGATATACATTTCTGAACTCTTCAGTTTAAAAAACCATTTATAGTCTATTTGCCATAGAACAGAATTTTATCACAAAATGGTTCCAAAAGAAATAGCATATCTTTATTCTATTTACAATGCAATTTGCGAGCCTAATTGGGATTAGAATTTCCATTACTAAGCAAGGCGGCTCTTAGCTGTGTTGTGCCCTATTTTATACTCTCTTTTTTTGCCATGGTTGCTAAGTGAATAACTGTGGTTAAGTGAGTCATACAGTCGTTAAGCAAATCTGACTAGTGTTTATAGTCTTTATCAAGAGGCAAACTTGACTGAAAGGAAATTTTACCTAACCTTTCCTTCTTGGTATACATTAGAAATGATTAGCAAGGAAGAGAGATGTGCTGCTTGTGCTTTTTTAAAGACAGAACTGCGCCCATGTTGTGCTTTTCTTTCTCTGCAGGTAACGTTTGATGTCCCTTGGTCTCCCGAATGTATAGACAATAGATGTTACAACTACACAGGAATTGCTGACTCCTGTGATTTCCTGTTTGTAATGTCTTATGATGAGCAGAGTCCATTGTGGTCCAACTGCATAGCAGGGGCCAATGCCCCTTACAAGCAAACTTTAATGGGTAGGAATCAGCTTCTTCAAAATATAAAGATTAATTAGCTTCTGTAGTTGTGGCGGGGAGACTGGGTTTTGTATAAGATGCCATAGTGGACTGAGTCAAAATTACTCCCTAGTCCAGTAGTGGCAAACCATTTTGGCACCGAATGCCAAAAATGGGAGCAAGTGTGCGTGTGTGCGAGCGCACCTATGTGCCGGAAATCGAAAATCACATGATCTTTCAGTTTCTGGCACTTCTGCGCATGCATGCAAGGCCAACCCAGACCAACGGGTGACGGCTCTGTGTGCCACTTCTGGCATGCAGGACATAGGTTTGCCACCGCTGCCCTAGCCCTTAAACTCTGCAACCAGTTTCCAAGGTTGGATCACATTATACTCCATAACTTGGATATAGTTAGTCTCAGGCTACTTGTATAGACCTTTAATGGTATTCTGGTCCTCTTTTTACCTCCGGTATGCATCTTTTTGATTTTCAGACTTGTGGTAATTTTTTTTGATAGCCAGATTGTTTTTTCCGTTTGCTTTTTTCTCCCTTCCCACCCTGTAATTTGTAGTTTGCAGTTATGTTTTAATATTTTCTATGTTAGGATTGTCCACCCATACTCAGCACCCTTTCCCTGCCTAATGCCTTCTGCCATGAAACCATGCTTACCATTTCTATGATGTTATTGAAATCCAAGGTATATGCTAGATTACAAATAGTTTATCCAAGCACTCTTTTGTAAGAGTTGGGAGCCAAGAGTTTAATAAATGGGTTAATAGGAATCTTAATTGTGTACAGTCGTTTTCTGACATCTTTAAATCTATTAACATCTCTTTTCTCCATGATTAAATAAATTATATAAATGTAAAATTCAAGAACAAAATGATATATGAAAAAACCCTCTATTGGTTTAGTTTTACTTTAAATGTCTATTTTAATGACTTTTTTGTGTGTGGTTGATATTACAAATGCCTGAATGTAAATAAGCATAATGAACATGAGAATACATTTCTATATTAAACAGGTTATGATCAATATATTCACATGGGCATTAATGCAAAGAAACTGGTGATGGGTGTTCCATGGTACGGCTATGATTATATATGCTCAAACTTACATAAGGTAGGAAAAAAACAGTTCATTTCTATGGTTTTGTGGGCATGAATCTCACCCCAGGACTATTGAGTCGAATAATGTTAACAACCAGTTGGTCATTTATTAAAGGATTTGCTTTTGAATCTTCTTAAAAGAGCTGTTGTATTTAACCAGAAAACCACAAGAGAAGGCTCCAGAATTAACCAGTTGGATGGAGTGGAAAGAGAAATTAAATCTTAAAAGAAAAAAGAATTATTAGGAGAGAGTGGCATGGATTTTTTCCCCTTCCTATTACATATTCAACAAAAGAGGCCACCACTAAAAGAAAGAAATCCTGCAAAATGAGATGTGTGGACTTCAGCTCCAAGCTGGTTGGGAGTTAAAGTACACACATCTTAAAGTTGCCAGGTTTGAAAAATGCTGATCTAAAATGACATGGATTTTCTTCTGGAGAAAATAAGGGAAAAATCCCAGTGATGCTGGCTCTATCCACATTCAGGCTGCATAAATGCTCCCATAGAAATGATTCAAACACTGCCAAATAAAAGGCTAAAGTGATCAAAGGAACCTCATCAATGTTTGAAACTCTGCTTAGGTTGCAGTCGGAAGCATGTGGTTTTGGAATCAGCAAAACCCATTCTGAGGTAACATTGAAAGGCCTGAAGTTCCCTTGTCTTTGTTGATTATTCTTCAAAATACCTGACTTTTTATAATACACCCAAACTTAAACATCACCTAATTTTGGAAACTGAGATTTTCTCCTGCATGAGATAAATAATAATTTGTAGAGAAGGTTTGCAGTGCCCCTTAGTTGAGAAATGAATGTGTGTATGAGTAACAGAACCCTTTTGAATTTTACCCTAACTACATAATGGAAATTACCCTTTTTTTCAGGATCATGTTTGCGTCTTTGCAAAGAATGTTTCCCCAGGGGCTCCATGCAATAATGTCACAAGACAAACCCCATATAGAATCATCATGACATTGGAGAAGACTTCTACTTCTGGCATCCTGTGGGATGAGGAACAAAAAGCTCCTTTTTTAGAATACAAGGTAAGTTGTTCTCAGGGTTCCTTTGCACGGAAAATACTCATTTGTAAAAAACGTTAAACAACAAGTATACATTAGTACAAAATTTAATGTGTTTCCTATTGCAGCTCTTTTGTACACTTCAAGTTTCTGTTTAGATTTTAAAATTCCCACCAGTCTTACAGCTTTTTATACACATAGACATGAAGGGAAAGGTTATGTACGAATTATGAACAATAAGATCACAACTCGGGAAAGAAAGATGGAAGTGTAGAGGATAAGTAACGGTTCATTTTTAATTAAAAAAACATGGAGACACTATAGTCATGCCAAGATTTCCACAGTCTCTAGTGTAACTATATTTTAAATTCCTCTTACAGCCAATTTTATCAATGGCCTTAACTAAAGGAGTTAGGGTTATTAGCGAAAGGAGTATTAGTGCATCCTATTTTATATGTCCTATTCAAAGACACATTTAGGTCCATAAGCTTGGCTGAGTGAATTAGTTAACTGGAAAATGTATAAAAAATAACATTCTGCAATTAAAAATTATATTATTCTTCAGACTATAAACTCAAGCTATTTTTCATAGATTGTTTTAATCGTTTATTGTATAATTTCAGAAAATTCTCTAGAGTAGTTTTTATTCAGCCTGCCTTGAAAATGAAACTATGAAGATGCCTATTATTTTCATTTTAGAGAGCGCAAAATAAGACTGACGGAAAATGATCCAGTGTAAAAGTGTTGCATGAAATGATTGGATGAATCTGTGTCACTACAATCAAGACATTGTGTAGCAGTTCTCTCTCACTTTTCATAGGAATATTAAAAATGAAAGGCACTCCCTTCTTAAGAAAGTTTTAATTCAAGCTGGCAAACTCTCCTCCCTCCTCCTAAGCCTGTGAATTGGATTGGGCTGCGAGAGAATAAGTGACTGGCTTAACATTATCTAGCCAGCTTTCATGCCTAAGGCAGAATCCATTAATTTCACGACAGTAACGGGTCTGAAAGCTTTTTGCTTAGCCTGGCTTATCTTGCAGGATCCTTGAGAGTGTGAGACAGTAGCCCTATCAGCTCCATTTTAGTATATTTGGTGGATATGTCACGAAGTGGCATTTCTTGACCTGGATAACCAGTTAACACATTCTCTTTCTTTTGGCTTTTTGTAGGACTCAAAGGGTGCTCTTCACCAACTGTGGTTTGACAATGCCGAGAGCATTTCCCTGAAAGCAGCCTACGCAAAGGAGCATGGTCTGAGGGGCATTGGGATGTGGAATGCAAATTGCCTGGATTACTCAGCAAGCGTTGCAGCTCAACAGCAAAGGAAAGCAATGTGGAAAGCCTTGAAAGGCACATAATTTTTATGCAAGAGCCAGACTTGAATTCAGACAGCAGCGAATGATTAGGTTTTCAAATGGGTACGGTATAATGCGGTAAAAATCTGTGAAGGCTACTTGCTCTTCATTTACCTTATTCCATTATGAGATACGTGCCATGTTCCTCAGGGTTGAGGTATTTTATTTCTCCGTAAGAAAAAGAAATTACATCGATCATTCTAACATTGTCCTTTAATTCCACAAAAGAGAAAATACATTTCAAATACAGCAAATAAAGTTTTTTTTTATAATTACATAAAAGGTTTTTGCTTATGACTTATAAAATCAATAATTAGAGGGGAAGAGAAGAGTGTGAAAAATGGCTGCACCTATGAACAGTTTTCAATTTAGTTTGGTTCAGAATATGCTCTGTGCACCTAGTGAAGTAGAATAATTTTTTTGAAACAGCTTTAATTTTTCAGATTATGCATAATTGTTTTCCAGCATCAATCCCCTGTAATTGATCTGGCAATTATTGAATGCCAATTATTACTTTTAAAAACAATGTATGTTGAGATGTAGGTAGTTTCTCAAGAATGATACTGAACTGACCTGAAGCACTATGAACATATTTAGAGGAATTCCAGTGAAAATGGAATCATAGTAGTGTGAAATTTACATATAAAGTTACTCAACGTGGAAATACCAATATTAGTTTGTACATTTTATACTTATGGCTTTCATTTTAAAGTTGAATTGGTTGTTTCTCTTACAGACATTATATACTGCACTTACATTGTTTTGCCTTTAAGGAGGCAAATAATTTCTGTGGGTTTACCCTAGCATAAGAATCGAAACTCAAACTGTTCATAGTTTGAAAGAAAATTCAATTCCTTCAAAATATGCATAAATACTTAAATGAGAATGTGTAAACTTTTTTAAAGAAAAAAATTAAAATTTCAGCTTTGGATTTTTAAAAAAATGACAATTGATTTGCACTTTCAAATATTTTAATATATTGAATTTATTCTTTGCTGCTATTTTCAGTCAGTCATTAATAACATGAAGATTCTATCCTCCAACCATATTGTACTTCTTTACTCATAACAATACACTGATGGTACCCAGCTATATGTCTCTTTTCTATCCCAAGTTGGAGTCTGTCATAAGACAGAGGCGGCGCAGGATGAAGAAAAGATGGAGGTGTTGTTTGTTAAGGAAACCTTCAGTTTCCAGAATTCTCTCCATCTTTAGCTCTGAACAGTTATATTACCCCTGAAAGAGGTAGTCTAGTTCTTTTCGAATTTGTGACTCCTTGTATAGTAGGTGGAGCTCATGGCTTTACAGAAGACAGCGACAAATTAACTCATGCCTGGATTTCTGCAATTTGCTTCGTATGGGACTGCTCTCAGGGTTCAGTTGGTCAAGAATGCAGTTGCCTACATGCTGACTGCTAGAATAAAACCAATTTTATAGGAGCTACCTTTGAGTACTTCCAGATCTAGTTAGCGACCTTCCATGGCTGAGGGTGGGCTTGAACTTGTCTTTCTGGTTAGTCTCTCACCACTATATCAGACTAGCCTTTCATTACCTTCATAATTTATTTTAATAATTAAATCTCCCCACAACGTTACAGAGCATCAACTTTCAATAAGAAATCCCCTATTGAAAGGATTTATTCATTTTAAAATATAGTATATGCCAGAATTAAAAGTGCTTGGAATGTAAATGTCAAGTTCCTGTGGAAAGTGTTGCAACATTTTAATATCCTCTTTCTTATCTTCTTTTGCTCAAAGTAATTAGTACTTTTCTATCAACAGCATGTTGGCACTGACCGTAATTCCTTGGCATAAGGATAGGTTTACAACTTGTCTTTCAGGCTGAAGAACTTGAAGAAAGAGCGTGTCTAGGTTTACCACAATGAGATTTACATTCCAGAAACTCATTCTCTAAGGACAAGAAAAGGTCCCAAATCTGAGTGCCCATTTTTAAAGCAAGCTATTAAATATACTGTATCTCTAGATTGCTTGGCCTTGTAAAATTGATCTTGTTTCAGTCTTTCCAAAGGAAAACACACTTGCTAACGTGGAACAACCATAACAGATTCTGGAGCCAAGGAATATGTGTAGGCTAGCTCATAGTATCTTCTTCTTGGAATCCTTCATCTCTTTGTCATAAAGAACATGAAAGCATTTCCACACATCTATATGAACAAAGTGCTTCCCCAAAGACAATTCTGATAACACAAAACTTATACCATTTGTGATGCAATGTATATCATGCATCACCTTAACAACCATAGCAGTTTTTGTATCTTTTCAATGTGCTCTTTCTGGTATTATCACTAAGAAGCTCAAAGCAGCAATACTGCTATTACAAAGACATTTGCATTGGATAGTATTTTTACCTATTCACACATGCGCTCAGTTATACCACTTTACAGTGAATTAGGGTAGAGGGTGTGTCAGTGATCTTCCTGTGTTTTGGAAGCATTTCTGTAAAGCTTTGAGAGCTCACTGGCCCATATTCCTTCCTCCCCAGAAATATGTTTACAATTAGTTATCATTCAGCCTCCTTTAGGTACACTTGTTCCTATATCACTTTAATGATGTAATGATTAGGTATTAGCCATTAATTTTACAAATCTGTGCAGGAGGATAGAATTTTGCTAAATCAGGATTAGTAAAATCCTTGAGGCTAGAACACATTTATTAGGTCAGTTTGGAAACATCGAAGGAAAGTCCTAATTTTTCTGCTACAGGCAAAAATATGGACACAATTGAACTTCAAAACATTTTAATATTAGTGTATAACAGAAGAAAAAATTCATTTCTCTGGCTTCATTTTGTAGTAGTTAGAAACTGGCAGTCTTGATTGTCTGAAAGTGCCTTTAAGCTTGAGGGGACACAAAGAAAAAAAAATGTTTTGTATTTTGAGATAAAAGCACTAATCTTCTCTACACCAAAATTACATCTAGATGGAGGAAATTCAACATGTCGTTTCAAGAATCCAAACAGAATTTTGCTACATATATTAAAAGTTCATGATACCACCCTTACCACTTTGCAGGATAATGAAAACATATTTGTAAATTTCAGTTAAAAAAAAAATAGGTGAGAAACTGGTTCTGTTTGCCCAGGTAAACTTTCCATATTCACAGATTCTGGGTAGTTAACATCTGTTCATACAGCTTTACCAGGAACCAAAACTGAAAAAACACATTTACTGCATATAGTTACTGGTTTTTGTACAGTAATAAAAGTGTATTGGCATATATGACAATTAAGAGAATTATCAAATGAATTGGTTTACAGTAAAAAAAACCAAAAAAGCAACCAAAAAACCTGAAATGAGATTGAGGAATTGTAAACAAAATTACGGTATTTATTTGCAAAACCTTAGATTTGCAATGAGAAAAAAGTATTGACTAATAATTCTATGTTTAGATATTGTTCTTTCCAACCCAAATGTGCTATAGTTATAGCAAATTATTCAGTTAAATAGACAAAAGTCATTCTACCCTAAAAGATGATATACAAGGGATAATGTGGAGGATAATGGTTTGAAATCAATCCAGGCATTTCTTCACCATTCCCTGGGATGTAGTCCTTCCAAATATGTAATAGGCTTTCTCCCTTCATCAAAAATGATGTTGCAATGAATGCAGCTTGGGTTCTTCCCTCCAAGCTTGTTATTGCTGGTTTGCAATGCTATTGCCACATCAGCAATAGAACCAATGAGTGGCTTAGCAGTGAACAGTTTTTCACTGCATACAAGCTTTGTTATGTTTAATCAAAATTTAATCAGAACTAGGTTTTTGGTTAGCTACAGAGTGAAGAATTTTATTAAAAAGGTTAACTAAAACATTTGCTTTTCAGACAAAAATCTTAAAGATGACTGAACCTTCTTATGCACCAGTTCTGCCTTCAGCACTTGTAAATCAGAAGTTGCTTGTTTTTTCATCTACAAAAGATCCAAAGATTATGACAGGAAGTATTAAATTACAACTATTATATTATAGATAAGAGTCAACTTTTATGTGGTTTAACAAGTGCAATCTTGGTCTTCAAACTTACTAGTCTAACCAGTTATAGTGCAATGCATTCTGAGACACTTTAATGCCTCGGGTGATGGTGGATCTTAATATACATAAGGCATCATGTTTGATTTGACATAAATGGGAAATTGGCAGAAACATTCAATTATGATTACAAATAATTTTTTTGTTGTGTTGTTATGACATGACTGGGAAATTCTGGGATAAAGTTCACACATCTTCTAATTGCCCCAGTTGAGAAACACTGTAGATTGCATTACAGATTTCCAATACAGATTTCTATTCATATCATTTTTCTATACAGTGGTCCTTCAACTTACGAACTACTCGACATCTGAAGTTTTCGACGTACGAACGGAAAAGTGGCCGCACGCTTATGAATTTTTCAAAATCCGAACAGAAAACCGTTGGCGGTTTTAGATGCAGTTTCCTTGACTTACGAATTTTAGATGCGGTTTCTTCGACTTACGAATTTTTCCGAATACTGTATTTTTTTCCAAAAACTGCTTCTCCCATGGCGCTTTCCTATGGGAAACCGCTTTTTGACCTACGAATGTACATTCGAAACGGATTAAATTCGTAAGTCGAGGGACCACTGTATATGGCAAATCCCTGAAATTATTATCATGATTGCATAATTTGTACAGTAGCATCAATGTGTAAAATACTAAAAAGTAGAAGTGCAACCAAGATGATTAATGGAACGGATAATAAAACATAAAGAAAGGTTGTTGGAATTGAGTATGTCTAGTTTAATGAGAAGAAGGGCTACAGGTGACATGATAGCAACGTTCCAATATCTCAGAGGTTGCCACAAAGAAAAGGGAATCAAGCTATTCTCCAAAGCTCCTGAGGGCAGGACAAGAAGCAATAGGTAAAAACCAGAGGTGGTATTCAGCCAGTTCCAACTGGTTCCGGAGAACCAGTAGCAATAATTTTGACTGATTCGGAGAACCACCTCTGATTGGCTGACAGCATAGACATACCCACTAAGCCACACCCACAGAACCAGTAGTAAAAAAAAATTGAATCCCACTACTGGTGGAAACTAATCAAGGAAAGAACCAACCTAGAACTAAGGAGAAATTTCCTGACAGAACAATTAATCAATGGAATGATCTGTCTCCAGAAGTTGTGAATACTCCAACGCTAGAAGTTTTTAGGAAAAGATTGGACAACCGTCTGTCTGAAATGGTATAGGGATTCTTGCCTAGGCCAGGATGTTGAACTTGAAAACCTCTAATGTCCCTCCCAACTCTGTTAGTCTGTTACTTTATAAAGCAAAGCCTTCCAAAAAGTATGCTTTGTGAAGGATTTTCTGATGAGCAACAGCACCTTTTGCCTTTTGCTTCTGATTCTAGTCTCTCATTGGTATATCCACTGCACAAAGTCAATTTGAAAGCACGATCTTACTATTATATAAGGCCTTCTTGCTTGGCGGCACTGGCTCAGGAGGATGAGAATTGTAGGAGTCAGTTTGAAAAGAGCTCAGTAAGACTCCTTTGAATGACAAGACTATTATCATTTATAAATGATAACAACTTTCCAGATCATAGTTTCAAGACCATTGGAACAAGTGATTATTAACACACAATTAATGTAAAACTATTTGCCAATTTTATGACAATTATGTGCAAATTTGCTCTGAACATACTATGTGGTATAAATATGCATGTGTATGTACATATGAAAGATATTAAAATGGCTATGCTTAACATCTTTTAATGGCATTATACACACTCACAGTATTAGACATACCACAGAAAAGGAAACTGCTCTTCTAGAGCAGCACTTCTTTGCATATTTAGTTTTCAGATTAATGGAATCCTTTAAATTAAGACAGTAATCTCCCCATGGCTTCAAATGTTCCACAATTTTATCTGAAATTTCAAAATCCTAGTAACTGAGGGATAATTTAACAGCTGTTTGATGGAGGCCACTGAGAATGGCATTGGTGTTCCATCTTTCTGGTGCAATCTTTAAAGTATCACCCTCCATGCACTAATCTATAATTATGTGCAGTATTTGTCTTCTAAAGGGTTCTTATGGCTGGCATAGAGATACAACTCATGTTTAGACTGACCCCAGGACAAGTTTTGAAAGTTACTGTGATGAATGAAACAGTGATAGTATGCGCAATTTACAGCATTACCGGTATTTTCCCATGCCACAAACAATGCCATCCTCTAGTCTTAATTCCTTTTTTCTTAGTCCTTTCATAAATTACCAGTGCAAGCCTATACACGTTACGTTCAAAAGCAAACCACATTTGATTTCAATGTACGCACTTAGGAAACCAAATGTAGAAACATTTATTCTAAGCCAGTGGTTCTCAACCTGTGGGTCGGGACCCCTTTGGGGGGGTCGAACGACCCTTTCACAGGGGTCACCTAAGACCATCAGAAAACACATATTTCAATACAAATACAGGTATATGTGAAAATAATTTTATGGTTGGGGGTCACAACAACATGAGGAACTATATTAAAGGTTTGCGGCATTAAGAAGGTTGAGAACCACTGTTCTAAGCGGTTGATAAAATGGAACTGATTTTCTGTATAGCTACTTTATATAGATAATTTACTGTGGTAAGAATACTATTGTGTGGGTTTCTGAATCAAGCAACCCTTCCCTTTCCCCCACCCCCAACTGTAATGAAGATTTCTTAACACACCTTGGAAATTCATTCTCAAAATATGTCTCAAGGACTACTACTATTTTCCTTGATTTCTAATTGTGTAACCCTTGGCGTATTAAAAGCCAGTCTTGAAAGAAACGTTTGATTTGTTACTGGTTTCACTGACTATATGTGTGTATATGTATGTGTAGAAGTGCAAGTGTAATACATTAGTATACTACCTTGATATTTATGACAAGCTTCATTTTGGCATTGTCTAACTTTCTCTTTAGATGGTCAATTTCTTTCTCCAGGGTTGTAATCTGGATTATTACATTATTCTGTCAAAGAAAAAAAACCACCCCCAAATTAATTTAGAACATAAGTACTTATATAAACAACACACTCATTCCATGATATAATTGCTACTCGGTAATATAAGTTAAACTGATGCCTAGAGGCTCTCCAGGAGTTTCTTTTTAAACATATTTTAAGTTTTTTAGCACTCTGAACACCTGTATGTTGTCCTTCTTCAGAAGAATGTAACTACTATGATGGTATGTCTCACATGATAGATTGACCATAAATGCTTTCACGCATTGGCTACAATAAACTAGGTCAGTATTTGAATGTTTGGTTTGCTATGTCCAACCTAGATTTGCCCAGTTAAAAATGGATTTGACTGTCCCCTGTGAAATTGTCATTATAAAAAAAATGGATTTTCTTTAATAAGAGAAAACGTAATCCTGAAAAGGTGAAACACCCATTAACAATCTTACTGCCACATTCTAGATCAGGTGTAGCTTCTGGGTTGCCGCCAAAAAGTAGTGTGCTTTCTAACAATTCAACTAGGTGGTGATTAAGGCATGAATTACTAACCCCGGGGTTTTGGTGCTCCAGCCAAAGCTGGACAAAGTCAATTCTGCCCACAGCCCCTATTTTCTGTTTTAAGAAGAAGCTGTAATCCAGGAAGACCTCAAGTTGGTCTTTACAAGCAGTACAACCTCAACTAGGATAACCCCCAAGATCCGTGTTTCTAGAAATTTATTTTCATATAGCACTTTATTTAATCTGAGTTAAGTTTGCTCCTTCCAGACTGTGAGTCTCCAGATATCAATTTAAGCTTTCAACAGCACCCATGGCTCGACTTATGGCAATGTACAGCATCATCAGCATACTGAAGACAACTCATTACAAAACAATAAATGATTGCCGACTCCTCAACTTCATATAGTTATTGAATAGAATAGGGGAAAGCAGCCAATTCTGAGGTATCATAGAGTCAACCAAAGCCCTGAATACTGCTCCCCCATATCTATAAAATGAAACTGTCCATTCAGTTAAGAGTGGAATCATTGCAAAACAGTGTTTCCTTCCCCCAATCCTCACAGGCAAGTCTACAGTCAATGGTATAGAAGGCCATTGAGAAGTTCGTCACAGGAGAGGTACTTTTTCATTGTTAGTTTCTGGCAATGCTATAAATGGGTGTCTCACAAGTGAGTCTGAATCTTAACTGTTAGGAGACTAGATAATGTCTTTCTTGAAGAATCTCTGAAGCTAAGCTACCGTATCTTTCTGAACAACTTTTCAAAAACAAAAATAATTGTTCTTGTTTAGTTGTTATCGTACAACGTTATCTTATTTATTTGCACATTCTCGTGGGGGTGTTTCCTTTAAAAGTTATACTACCTCTAGTAAACATGTGCTTTAGACTTCTGTGATTGTTGTGTATCTTAATACTTATTGAAGATATTAATCTTCGGTTTGGATGAAATCTTTGTCCTTGGATGAAAAATGTAACAAATACTTTTGGCAAGGACAACTGATGCCCTTTCCTCCTTTTTTATTCCTCTCCAAATTTGTTTTCTTTACCATCATTATTCTTTTTGTCTTGTTTTTATTTTTAAATGTTTTTAACAAATGCAAACCACCCAGAGTTGTTAGGATTCAGTAACATATAAAATTAATAAATGATTACTGTTATTAATAAATTACAATGCTAAAAATGATCTAGTGACCTTTGAGATGACCCTGCTATTGATACTTGAAGTCTTCTTAAATAATTCTCTTTTTTCCTACTTAACAGTCTATAAAATATATATATTAGATGCAAGGTGACCACTGTATATTTGACCTACTTAAGTTAAAGCTACTAAAGGGAAACAACAGACAGATATTTAAAACATAGAAATTGCATTATCTTAAAATAAATTCCTAGCACCATTTTTTGTGAAATATTGGACACAAACTAAAAAAATTGAGAATTGGAAAATTTCAACTTCTCCCCCCTCCAAAATATAGTGAGAACTTCACTGCATTCTATATTCCTTTTGATGTTGTGATCAAAACAAAACAAAAATGGGGGCTTCCGGCGAGCTTCCGATCCCAATGGCCGCGGTTTTTTTCGCGGCCGAACGTCAGCTGGCTGTCATTGCCAGGAACCGCGGAGATCGGCGGTTTCCTGGCAATTAAAACCCCCTCCCCGGGCGAAGAGGAGGCGGTGAGCTAACTGGGCCAGGGTAGAACTCCCTTAACCCCCCAGGGAAGGTTTTCTGGGGGCGAAAAGAGGAGCTCCCCACAGCGGTCCG
>JANHFR010010387.1:278683-292294 GCA_032468015.1 Mimophis mahfalensis | reverse complement strand
TTGGAAACAGAGATGAGCACTGCCCCCTAGAGTCGAGAACGACTAGCATATATGTGCGAGGGGAACCTTTACCTTTAATAGAGAAATAGAACTGAATATGATTTGTTGTGACAGTTTTATCAATTGTTACTAGGACCACCATCAATGTCAGATTTTTCAAGCAGTTTTCAAGGGAGATGGATAAAATATGATTGCACATTTATTGTTCATATGGAATAACCCGAAAAGCATGTGGCAGATCAGGCAATTTAAGGAAACATGTCTTATTTCCCACAGCTAAGATCAGAAAAAGAACTAGCAAAAAACAACTGTGTCATGAAATAGCAAAAGCAACACAAATGTTCTTACCAGTGAGTGCTCTAGACACTCAAAAGAGAAGTAACATTTACCTATTTGGTTTCAGAATTATTACCACTACTACATCAGTAATTAAAAACAAAACACCACCTATATGTTTTTAAAAACTCTTGGCATCTTAATTAAATTAAATTAAATTAAATTAAATATATGTACCACCCAACTCCTAGTGATTTTTGCTATAGGAAGCTTAAATAACCTTCAACCTCTCTCATAGTACTTATGGAAGTTTTTTACTATTCATAGAAAAGAAGCCTTTTAAATGAGAACAAATCTTTAGCTCCCTTAGCTTTTTCATTTCCTGTGCAAACTACAGTAGTTAGAATGTTTTAATTGATGGATTGCTCTTTGAGTTATATTATGCACCCTTATAGAATTTTAGCATGTAAGTTTTGATACTCATTGTGAAGAGAGATGCCTCATGTGAAGTTCTTTTCCCCAAGCAATAGTTCATCAGGCTTATTCTGAATCTCCTTTTAAAACATTCTTCATTATTTTTAAATATCATTCCATTATTGAACATATTTTCTTTAAAATCTACGAAAAGGGCTACCGTTCAGAAATCCCCCATTTCTTAAACTATTAGCAAAGAAATATGCTGCATTATAGCTATAAAATAGATTGTTTAAATTTATATTGGCTTCTCCATTCCTCCTGTGGCTTTGTTGTATAGTTTCTTTTGGAAATACTTATTTTCCCCATGATTATTATAAGCCCAGAAATACACAAATGTCCAAAAATTTCAACTAGAGAAAAGGTTATAGATTGTTATTTACAGGGTGGTTGGCAATTGCCTATGGACATTCTAATCCATGAAATTCAAGCACAACACAGGGACCTGTCATTTGCTGCCGAGATTAGTTTCAGATGTCCTTTAAAAGAGGCCTGCATTGTGGTTAATAAAATGACAGAATATATTCATTGTCGCACACAGTGCTATCTAGAAGTCATTTCTCCAATATCATATTATTAGTTTTGTTCTAGATGAGATTCTTGGTTAGATTGTATATGTTGATAATCCTGTAGGATAATCAGCAAGAAACATGAAGTACTCACCACCACCAGTTTTTCTCCAATGCATTTTAGAAAGACATACTTATCTATAACTGCATCTTCACCTAGGTACTCTCCAATGTTTTCTCTCAATGTTTTCAATGTCATATAAGGTGGCACCCTAGAACATCAGATTTTATTGCTGCATTAATATAGATATAAGAGAATGCTTATATTGTACAGTATTTAGCTTTAGAGAGGTGAGAATATAAAGGGAATAAAACATACATAGAAGGAACTTGAATGTTAAAATTGAGATATTAACCTATTCTGTGGAATTAGCACTTTTAGCAGCATTCAAGATTACAGTACAATTTCATTAAGACTTGTTCACTTTTATTGAAATAATGAAAAGAAAATATAAAATATAGATAGCGTGTAGGGGATAATAAGATAGCAATACTCTTTGGATGCATGCTTGTTAGCTTAAAGCCGTCACCTACATTCTAAGATTGAATTTACATGCATGGACTCTGTGGTTTGATATGATAAGATAGAAAACCAGTTTAGTAATGTTTAAAGTGCTAATAGAAACAGGACAGAGTTCTAGGCTGCCTTAAGTACAAAGCTGGTTGAGTAACCAGAAGAAGCTCACCCACTATTATTGTTCTATTGTATCTCACCTTATAAATCCAGCTGAAAAGAATTTGCTAATAATTTCTATAGAAACTGTATTCAATTTGAAATTCCATACTTCTTCTGGAACATAAAATACATGCAGCTCTAAAAGCTAAAAATATATAAAAAGAATCTGTTTAGTAATTAGCATGGCCAATTTTAATAACGGATTTTACATCTGACAATATATGTAATGATTTTTTTAGGCAAAATAGTGCAAATTATTGACAATGCAATCCATCATGCAATAAACCGACATGTAATTTTTGGAATTTACTGTTTAAATATTTCTCACAGTCCAAAAATCATGTGCAAAAATGAATATTTTTGACAAGTTGTATATAAAAAGCGTAGCCCTTGTAAAACCTGTAAAAATGGTTATATTGAAATTGCATACAAAGGTATATATTGGAATGACACCAAATAAACTATTCTGATAAGAGATAACATTTATGTGCAAACGAAAATATGGGCTAGAATCTAGATGGTGCTGTTGTGAGCAACTTGGAACTAGAATCACTTGCATTCATTTTGATTTGGATGTCATAATGTATTCAGATCTGGTGGATGAATATTTGATCTCTTTTGTCCAATTAGAAAGGGTAATTTAAACCTGAAATAGGGCAAGACCTTTGACAAAATGAGACCTATTTGATCCTTGTCTTTCTAGGTTATAAAAGAAGCAAAAGATGAATGATATGAATAGACCACTTATTCAACACTTTCCCAAAAAGATACCCATGCAACTTTATCAAAAAGTGCCTGACCACTTAAGCCTGGTAGGCTGACCAGCACAACTTACACAAGCTATGAAAAGGATGACAGTACCATAAGCAGGAACAACCAAGACTAATTACAGTCACACAGCATCACTGCAGCACATAAACCAACTAAAGCTCTCCAATATATCTTAAGTCAGGGGTTTTCAAACATGGCAGCTTGAAGCTTGTGGACTTCAACTCCCAGAATTCCTCCTCCAGTCATGTTAGCTCAGGAATTCTGGGAGCTGAAGTCCACAAGTCTTAAACTTGCCAAGTTTGAAGACCCTTGTCTTAAGTAAACCAAAAGACCCAGAAGCCCAAGAATAAAAACTAAGAGTCATTTACAACATACAATGTAAGGACTGCAACAGTCATTCAGTAGGATAGACGGGGAGAAGATTAGTAGAGGACATCCATGAACACCAAATAATATTCAGAAGACAAACTGAAAACTTAATTTTTCAGCACCTGGACAGATTCAGCCAGAGTTTCAAGCCAAATCCAAAAGTGCTAGGGAATTCCTGGAAGCTTAGCAGAGACAAAACAACCATAAACAGGCACATAAACTACATTTATACGCCATTCAAAAGAGATAACAAAAACCGAAGGAAACAAAAAAGGCCAGAACACACCCTCTCCAGGGACCAATACCCATATAAGCAGGGACAGCAATTAAGCAAACAAAAACAAAACCCTCAATCAAGGAACTACCAAGGAGGAAAGCACATGCCCACCAAAACTGGCAGGGCAAGCTACTACCTATATATAAACAGGGAGGAAACCTCATATTCACTAGCACCTTATCTATATATATGTAAAATACAAGTGTGGGTTTGTGATTGGGTATGTGTGTTTGTATATCCTGCATACATTCCTCAGTGCCTACACTAATCCCCACCAAACTTGCCACTCACATAACTTGCCCACCTTAGACAAGCACTGTGGGGGTCACAAACGCCCTCCATGCCTCTGTCCCCCCCAAAATGCTGCTGAACTCCCACTTCCAACCAACCACACTAACCAGCAAGGCAGCAAAATATACTCTTGCCCACCACAAGGGGCGCCAGACAGCAGCTTCAATGCTCCCTCGATCTACTGTGTATGTCCACTACACACCTTAACATGCTTCCAGCTCCATGAAACAAACTCCACACAGTTCTTCAACCCTGCTGAAACACTCCAATCTTCAACTCCCTATTGCTTCCAACATTCCCACACAAGGTGCGACATACAGCTCACAAAGGGGCTCAGCTGCTCCACGCCACACTTCCCCTTGCCTTTGGGGGCTCTTTGGGGCCCTCCCGACACCCACAGAAGCACAGCTCCAACAGCAGGGTCCATACCCTCTATGCCAGGCTGCTCATCATGCTGCTGGCAGGTGCACCCTGGCCAGCTAAATAACAGCACAGTGGCAGGGAGGGGGCAGCAGGACCACAGCAGCCATCCCGCCCAGCAGTTTCCCGACAGTTTTGCGGGTCAGAAACACCAAGGGGGGAGATAAGTAAAGTAAGTAAGGAGGGAGGGAGGGAGGAAAGAAGATAGGAAAATAAGTGAGGGAGGAAGGATGAGGGGGAAGGAACACAGAGGGGGGAGATAAGGAAGGACGGAGGGAGGGAGAAGGGAGGAAAGAAGGAAGATGGCAGTCCCATTAAAAATTACCCAGGCAGCACCAGGTAATCAGCTAGTTGAGTAATGAAATGTGTGCAAGGGAATAACCAGGCTCAGAGACCACCAAGGATTCCAGAAGTATCTGATTTTTTAAAAAAATCTCTCAAGTTCTGTCAGGTTGGATTATTCCTAGCCATTATCCCTATATTCCATTTTTGCACAAAATGCTGTAATTTTGCTGATGTTCAAGGTCCAATTTAATCTTTTTGGATGATTTCAACTGCCCACCTAAATTCAGTCTGTTTTGACTCATGCCACAAAAGTGACAAGGAAAAAGCATCCCAGCTGGTTCTGACTGATTTCTTAGCAACTTTCCTAATGGTATGAAGTTCCACAGGTGTAGGAATAAAAAACTATTAACGATAATTTATTTTATCCTTCATGTTTCCCAGGTACACTGAAACTGCAATGGTTTCAACTTCAGAACCACTATCTTTCATATAGATCAGAGGTGTCAAACGCACATTGTCATGACGTACAATATTGGGACGTTTTTCCCCTTTGCTAAACTGGACATGAGTGTGACCAAAAAGTGACACATCTGGCCAAGTTTGATACCCCGGATGTAGATTCTTATCAGCAATCAAAGATGCTGATTTAAAAGCAATGCTTATATACTCCTGAAGCTGTACAAGCAATTAATAGTAACTGCTGCATTTTGGTCTATCTGAAATTTCAGAATTATCTCTATGGCAGACACATGTACTGTACATCACACAGTAGTCCAAGTGAGACTGGACTGCATCCCATTCCTAATGAAGTGATCTGATCAGATGTGATTATATCCCTGTAAAGGAGGTGCAGATGTTTCTGAGATAAATCATTCCTAAATATGCTTTTTGTTGTTTAAGCAAATTATCATAACTTTACTATTTTGATATCATTCAGAAGATGACACAGGGAAACATATAAGAAACTCCACTCTTCCACTCACTCAATCCTTTAAAAATACAAGGTGTGTAAATGAAGTAATGAGACTGGCAACGTAGTGTTTGATCTGGCAACATGTGGGAGGCGGCAGTTGGAGGGGCGGCAGTTGAACATGTGATACGCCTTCAGTACGAGTTTGGCTCACTAGTCATTTGGTTGTCCGTAGTGATTTTTTTTGTGAAAGTTTTTTCAAGTGCGTTCTAAAAATGAGTGACATCATTTCGAGCAACGGTGTGCTATCAGGTTTTGCTTCAGGCTTGGGCACATGCAACGGAAACTTTTGCAAAACTTCAGCAGGCCTACGGAGACAGTGTTTTGTCAAGGGCCCAGGTTTTTTGGTGGTTTAAGGCATTTTCAGAAGGAAGAGAGTCGATTGAAGATGAACCATGCAGCGGAAGGCCTTCATTTTCAAGAACCAATGAAAATGTCAACAGAATCCAGGATCTTGTGCGTTCAGATCATCGACTGACAGTCAGAATGATTGGGGAAGAGTTGAATTTTAGAACACACTAGAAAAAACTTTCACGAAAAAATCGCTACTGACAACCAAATGTCTCTAGCAAGTTCAAACTCGTACTGAAGGAGTATCACGTTCACCTGCCAGTCCTCCAAGTCTCGCCTCCCAAGTGTTGCCAGATCAAATGCTAAGTTGCCAGTCTCATTACTTAACTTATGCAGTTCATATGTATTTTCCTTAGACTTGAAACTGGCATCACTAGAAATGTTATTGCCTGCATTCAGGTTATCAGGGATAAGAAATCTGGTCAAAGTGTTGATGAACATCAACTCTAAGAATCCTCTCACTGATCATGCTAGAAGGGAGTATTGCAAATTGTGGATAAATCATATTAGAACAATCATACAATCCCTATTCCTTATAGGTGTTACTTTTCCTACATAATTTCTTTACTTAATATTAAATGAGGAAAACACAGGTTTGACATTCCTGAGAAACTATTCCTCTTTTTAGTATATTTGTATTATAATTATTGCTACTAGTGATGGGTCAAACCCATCAATAGTGCAATTGTTCAGTGTGATACCAGAGAACCTGACACTTGTGACATTCTGTTAATATTGTTTTGTCTTATTAGTCAAAGAACACTGGAATCATTCCTGTGTGTACCTAGTAGTAGCAGGTGCAACCATATTATTGCAACCATATTATTGGTTGCACCTGCACCTGCTACTATAATATGAATTATTTCTGACTGCAGGACCGTGACCCTATGCGTAAAGTTAAAATGATACAAAATAAAAAAAACAGCTATGAAAGCAATTATTCTTGCAATCTCGATGGAAGAAAATTATGGTAATCACCTAAGTAAAAACGGTAAACTCTTCATCACTGCCTTTGTCTGTAATTAGCATAACTAAATACTAATGTTTTCAAATATTATAATTTAAAATTAGACTATATGTGACTCCATTGACAATAGGAAAGGATTAGAAGCTGAAAGATCTAACAAGGTTTTTTTTCCCCTGTATTTTTATACTTTTCAACCAACAACAGAAAACATTGCAGTATAGCATACATAAAATTTATCAGTGGTTATTACGATCTATTATTTCTTACCTCTGAAGTGCATGGTCTGTTTTGATTGGACAGCATATTCCTTGATGTCATTTCTGATTTATACAGAATTCTGGATATATATATATATTTAATCACATATTGAATTCCAACTATTATTTAACACTGTAATGATAAATCCTATAGGTATTAAAGCTGCAATATTCCTCATTTTAGAATTGTTTCCATATCCTGAAAATTTAGATATAAAACAGGGACAGCTTCAGGGCAGAAAAAACTTTTTTTCTTGTTAACTGAAAGGAGCCAAACATTTGCTAATGTAGGAACTGAACCACCTTTGAGGTCACCACTCCCTCTGTGTAAGTAAAATCACCTTAGTAACATGATGAAGTACCTAGCTAGGAGTGTACACCTGTGATTTGCTGCAATATTCCAAGTCTGCTTTACTTGTACTGCTTAGAACAAGTTATGTGCTTCAACAAGTATTCCATAACCTGGACAGTGCACTTTAGGGAATGAAAAGGCTTGATCAGAACGCCATGTAAATATTTACTCAGTACTATGAAGAATTAAGGGTCTCCCTGCTTATTTTATGTTCTTTCCCTTCAATACCAGAAAGAATTATATCTAGTTTAATTCACATTGACTAAAATGGACCTTATATTCCCCTTAAAATGTATAGTTGACCAGACAGGAATGAATACCAACCAATCTTAAACACAATATTCTGGCTCATTATAGCATGCTCAGTGTGTATATATTTATTTAATACCCGACCAAAATCTTGCAGTGTTGGAAGGAAAATCCATCTGGTTCAGTACCAAACTGGGAGAAGGACACTGGAAACAACATGGAGGCTGATTGGAAAGGAAGTTTATTGTTGAATAGAACCACACCCATAGACAGCGTGCAGTTCTGGATCAGCTGAACAAATGGCTGAATAGATGAGTGGATCTTTACAGTTTCTGTAACTTTGAAGTTTGGGATTTATGCAATATGGGCTTTGTGTTTCTAAAGGAGTATTGGGCAATTCCTATTGTGGCTATTGGCTTTCATCCTGTGTTGGATCTTGGAAGAGGGCTGCTTGTTCTAATCCTACCATTCTGCTTTTGTTAGCTGTCAAACTTTGTTGGAAGGAGTTTTGAAATTTCCTGCCTTGAATGATTTCTGCCTGCACTATTTGCTTTGCTTATGAATGGAGCCATCTAGATAGTTGCCTTCCTCTTTCAATATGCTCTTTATCTCCTGAAGTGCTGGCATCTGCTATGGGCTACTAGGAAAGACTGGGGGCAGCTTTCTGCCTCTAAACACGTTTCTCCATTTCTTCTTCAGGGAAATACAATATTCTACATTTTTTTTAATGTTTACCAAAATATTTCATTCTTCTGGGAGCGGGGCTTCCCACAATAGTTTTCAGGAATACAAAAACAATTAAAATATCATGGTCAGTATTCAGATACATGCATACGTATATTACTAAAAACATATGCAGTAAACCAAAATCCTGAACACTCTCTGGAAGGCTTCTCTTTTCAACTGATTTGAGAAAGCAGTTTGGGTAGGAACTAGGCCAATCTCTTTATGAGAGGACATTCTAATCTAGAGGACTGGTGCTGCCACTGGGAAAACTACAGTGGCAATTCTAAGTCCAGCCTCCCTCATCACATGAAAATGGGAATCTACCAGCTGTTCACTCAGCAAGACTGAATTCATGAGGCCAATTCTAGTGGACAAATGCAGTCCTGAAAAATAACTTGGTGCTAAGCCTTGGGGTCTGATAGGTTAAAACTAGCACTTTAAATCAGAAGTCTATGGTGGAAGCCAGTGCAGGATTCAAAGTGAAGGTGTAACATATTCTACTTGTAGAGCCACCAAATCAACCTTATCATCAAATACAACCATTCACTGAACGAGCAGAACCACTGCACAACAGTACCACCAATTCCCAATTACTGTAGTCAGTCGAGAAGTATACCAAGGTCACTAATAATGAAGGCCACTGAAAGATATAAAAAAACTAACAGAGGCATATTATCCCCTCTATTATATATTGGATCAACCAAAACTATCTGTCCCATGCTCTGACTGACAAGGGTCCAGAAAATCTGCTTAATTTATGATGCTTTGCAGTTGATTTGTCCTCATTGTCTCAAAAACCTTTGTTAGTAAAGAAGGGAGGAGACCAGAAAGTAGTTGTCTAACATCTCTTGATCTAGATTCTAGAACATGTCTTTTAATGAGGGACTGCACTAAAGCCTCTTTTAAACTATTGGCAGTGGCTTGTCACAGCGTGATTTTTGTTAGCCAAACTCCAAATGTAAACACAGCTAATATTAAGTGTACATTTATGTTTCTTCAGGAGATTATCTGGTTGTCATAGTGTTATTCGTGTTACCAAGCCATTGTTTATGCTTTGCACATTCCTTTGCGTTTAATCAACGTGTAATCAATTATCTGAGTCTGTGCACAAAAGTTAGTTTTTGTTTGATATTCTTGTCTTTGTATCCATGCTGTACCCAGCCTGGTAAGATCTGTGTTCATTCTATCTTAATGTAATTAGTTTAGATTTTTGTTTTCTTTTCAATAAACTTTATTTAGACTTTAGCTCCGGTTTTATTTAATTAAGCATGTGCCAGAATTTCTCAATCCATCCCCTCTGACGTTTAAGGATGGTTTTCTCAAGTTTAAATTCCATCCTTGACACTTCCCCTGTAAGGCCCTAACAATTCCCCAAATATAGGAATTATCCTCCCTTCAAATGCTTGAAAAAGCCAAGAGGGGCAACAATTCTGCCTCCATGTAGCAGAGGACATCTTAAAGACATCCAATCTATTTTCTCAAATCTCAAACCACAAAGGAATACCAGATAACATGGAAGACAATTTCTTATTCATTGGTGCTGCATGCTTCAGGGACTAGGCTATGAATGGTTTGAAGTGGATATAGAACTTGGTAGTAAGGCAAATATTCAGACTTCAAATTGGCTACTATCTGGACAATTCCTAAGAGATGTTAACAATGGCTACTATTTATTTGTTGATTTATAACACTAATTTTTTACTGCTTAAGATGATCTCAATGTTCAGTAAGCAGAATGTAGATTACATCCAAAGTAGACTAGAACACTGTAAGGAAAATGAAATTAGTGACTGACACTGACAATTGAAAAGCCAAAGAATACCAAGTGACACAGGGCAGAAGAACAGGATATTTGTATTGATGCATTTGAAGTTTAGTGTTTGAAAAGATTCCTAAGAACACTGAGAACAGCCTAGAAAAGAATTCAGTGATTCATCAAACAAATTAACTGAGTTCTCAGTGAAGGTCCAAGTAACAGGATACATAAAGACTTAATTTAGAAAAGGCTGTAATGCTAGGAAAGGTGGAAGGAAAGAGGACAACCCAAGCAAGTTGATAGACATAGTTACAGTGGCAATTAGTGCACATTTAGAAGACCTAAAAGACCAGTTTAGGAATAGGTTAATATGGAAAAAATATATGTGATCACGAAGAGTGACTCGATAGCACATAATCTATTATTTCTCATACCAGAATTCTCAGTAAAAATACTTAAGGAATACAAGTAGAATTCAACTGCATCCATTCCCAGCTTGTAGCCATGACTGGTTGATGAAAAGCTAAAATATTCAATTAATCAGTTTGGCATGGCTCTTCTTATGAACGTTAATCCAACTGATACACAGGCTAGATGTGCTGTGCTAGCTGTAGATTAACTATAATCTGATTAAATCTCAATTACCTAGGTTTGCACAATACACTTAAGCTAGTAATTGTATTTACAAGCAACATGGCAACATTCATGCAATTCACAGTAAGCCAAAGCCAACTCCATTATGACTTAGCATGTTTTGTGAATCATGCTACGAATTTGTTTATAGCCTGAACTGAAGCTCATAATCTACTAATATAATATACATCTCATCACACACAGTTTCTTCGTTTTAAAAATTCCATTTAGGACAGTGGAAATAATGTTTAATAATACTGTTGTTAAGTATTTTTGTTATTGCCACTTGTCAGTTAAATAACTGTTGAGCTGTTTGTTCTCTCACTAAATCCCGATATGTATTGTTGGAACTATAATGAATAGTACCAGCAAGTGAGGCTATTGTTAAAACTGCCACTTAATCTTAAACGTCTGAGGTTTTTAAAAAAGTGCACAATGAAGGGGTTTACTTTCACATAAATGTGCACAAGATTGCAATGGGCAATGGAAGAGAAATAAATCATAGCCTTGGCTATGAATTCTTTTAAACTGAAATTAGTAAAAGTTTAAGCGATTTGCACTAAAACAAAAAAACTGAAGAAAGGAAGAGGAAAACAACGAAGCTGTTTTCTTGAAGTTATTCCTTATTGAGGCACGTGTAGCAAAACCTTGGGCAGTCTTCCACCATGAGGAGAGAGATTGTGCTTTAGTAATATCTGGGTTTGACCCTAAGTGTCACAACGTGTGGATGGATGTATGATTCTTATCTTATTGCCTTTGAAAACTCCATCTCGATTTCTTCTGGACTCTTCTTCCAACAGACCGCCGGCTTCACAACCGCTCACCCACTAGGGTAGCATGACGGCTTCCCACGTAACAGGAAGTTGGCTTGTATCTTCGCCTCACTCCGCTCGCGCCCGAGAGCCGTTGAAAGTGGCGGGAGACCAAAAGGAAAAAAAAATTAGAACGGGGTGCGGGAATTAAACAGGGAGGTCCCGTTTTACGGCAAAGCTCAGCTATACGCAGCCCCCGCTGCGACGGGTGGCAGGGCGGGGAAAAAAAAGTGAATCATTACCCAGCGGGCCCCGCCCCGCCTCTGGTTTACAGATCAAGCGTTACTTGAAATAGTGAATAAGCGTGTTTTGGGAAACCTTGTGTTTCCATTGCAGAACAGACTTAACACCGCGGGCCCGTTGGAAATGAAAGTGTAGAGATTATAATAAAACGATTATAATATTTGCAGGGGCAGCGGAGCTAACCATCTTAACCTTGCATCTTTCCCCCGGCTGCGTAGACATCTGTAGTTCTGAAAAGGGGAAGTTTACAACAAACCTACAAATGTAGCCATTTGCAGGTTATGTGACCGGTTGTAATTTTTCAGTCCCCAAGTGTCGAATTTTTGCACTGTTATTGAGACACGCTTTCCTGCTTTTACTCAACCCCAATCCAGCACTCGATCGCATATTATATATATATTACACACACACGCACAAAAACAAAAAACAAAAAACAAAAAAACCTAGCCCTGCGCCATTTAATTGGCAGGCAAATAGAACCACCAGCTGATTGGTTGCAGTGACTGCCCAAAGAGGCTGGGAAGAGAATCTGTGCGCAACGTCTAAATATATAGTGTTGCTTGAATGTGAATTTACAGGCTTAGCCCACCCGCGCCAACACCTAGTTGGTATAATATAAAGATAGCCGACTCCATGCAATTTTTTTCAGGAGTTCGGTGGGTCCCCCAATTCTGGCAGTACAAAGCCAGCCTTCAGGACAGAGGACGCACGGAAGAGGCTCCTAACGAGGAAGCCAGAGAAAGAGCGTCGCTCGGCCGCGTCCCACGAGCAGCAAAGACACAACTCTCCTTTTTTCCGCCGCTCGAAACGGGACTCGAAGCCCCGCCCCGTTCAAGCTTCTCAAACTTTTAAGTTTCCAACGGGCAACTTTAACTTCCGCTTCAGGGTAGGGTGGGAAGCACGAGGCTGAGTTTGCGCAGGGAGCCCGCCAGCACGCGCTGCGGACGAGTCTCTCTCTCTCTCTCTCTCTAACCCCCCCCCCTCTCTCTAGTCTATAGGCGGGGGAGTTTTCCAAGCGCCGGAAACTTGCCCGAAAGTTCCGACAAACCCCCCACAGCGACCCGCCCGTTTGCCAGCAGCAGCGCTTTTAACGGTTTCGACGTCGCGCGGAGTTGAAGTTGAGGGAGGGGGCCATGTCCGGCGCCTCCAACGTCGCCGCTATGAAGAAAGTGGTGCAACAGCTGCGGCTGGAGGCCAGCGTGAGCCGCGTGAAGGTGAGCCCCGGAGTGGGGCGGAGACCAGGCCGCCCGCCCGTCGGAGAGCCGTGGCCGCCATTAGCGCACCTCGGGGGGGGAGGGGGGGAAGCTGCGTGGGCGCTTGGTCGCGGAGCCGCCTTAGAGACTCTTACTATCTTTCTCGGGCCTGAGGAGACCTGAGGAAGAGTGCCCTGGGGCTTGTACAGAGTGCTTTTTCTTTTAAAGCACTTTTTAAAAAGGTGACCCTAGGGATTCATGAGAGGATCCTCTTAGAGGAGGTCCGCGAAATCGAAATTATTGTCAATTTAGGTTGAAAAATCGGGCAACTTAGGAAAGTAAATGCGCCAATTTAAAGTTTAATACAGTAAATATCGACTAAAAACCAACCCACGCAAACAAAAGCTCTTTGGGGGTTTCTTCGTAATTTTTAAAGGTGGGAAACGAATCTTAGAGATAAAAAGTTGAAGAAACACTGGCCTATGAAACGCCGTACAATTTAACGCCGGTTTAAGCAGCCCTAACCACAGTGCGTGCGACCGCTCCCTGGCAAGCCATACTTAGGCCTGCTGCTCTTAAAAATAAATAAATAAACATATATTATTTAATAAACATAAAATAAACATTTTATGACGTATGGAACACACACACCCGCCCCACAAAAATCGTATTTTTCCCCAAGCTGTGGGGGGTT
>JANHFR010010387.1:223770-234991 GCA_032468015.1 Mimophis mahfalensis | reverse complement strand
CTTTGGGGAGCCCTGCCCGGGCGTGGACGACTCACCTCCCCCCCTTTGCCCGGGGGGGGGGGGGGAGGCTTTAAAGCTGAGAAATGGCAGATGGATGCCGTTTCTCAGCAATTCACGGGCCGGCTGGTCAGAGCTGCCAATTTAGGCAGCCGGCGACCGGAAGTTGCCCAGCGGAACCCAATAAAGGCGTTTCTTGTGGTAATGTTACGTGGTAATGATAGGATGAAGAGCCAGGGCCAACAGTCAGATAAAAGGCAATTTTGCCTGCAACAGGAACGTGGGGGGAACAAGTGGCTTACAAGAGACACTTCCTAGTTCCTTTACCTGTAGAGGAGATGGGTGGTGAGATAAGAGAGATGTACTTTCAGATTTGCAAGATACTGTTAAGTACAGTTACCTTATCTTGCTCCATGTTCTGTTTCTTCGCAAGACAGTGTAATGTGATTTACTTTTTTAAAATTGTTAATCTTATTTGAGATTGGGTCATATATAGTAACTTCATCTTTCCAATTCACCAAAACACTGAATAAACTAGTAAAATGTTCATCTGAATAAACATATCAAGTTCAAAACTTCAAAAGAACTCTGTGATATGTATAAAAGGACAAGACCGAATAAATTTTCCTTGGAGGAAACAAACGATGAATGCTAAAAGCATACTTCACAGGAATCCTCCTTTGATGTAATTCCTTTTGGAAAGAACTAAGCTTTGCAGAAGAGTGATAGAAAAGGTGGAAGGATTTGAGACTGATATTTTATGTCTCTCCTGAACAATCGATGCTACATGAAAAGGACCAATGCTATTTTTATGGTGGTAGTATAAGTCAACTGAACAAAATTAAAAGGCATATATTTTTGTGTAATATAGCAGTATGAACTGTGTATGCTGCAAGAAAAATGTAACTGACACATTCAAGAAACAATAATGGCAATGAACCAAGTACAGTCAAACTTTAGTTTGCGACGGTAATCTGTTCCCGGACTGTGGTTGTGACACTCACTGCCCATGCACAGACAATTCTGCACATGTGCAGAAGCAAAAATGGCACGGAAATAAATCATTCTGCACCATTTTTTGTTCGCTAACCGAGTTCTGGGTCGGGAACCAAATTGGTCATGAACAGGGGCATTTGCGAACCGAGGGTCCATTGTATTAACTTACTCCAAACATCTGCAGCACTTTTAATAACCTGAGCTACTGCTTTCCAAAGAAATAATATAGATTTGTTCAGGAGCCTCACTATCAAGGTGGAGTTGCTCCTTAGGCAGGAAATGTCAGGAGGCAAAAAGAAATGTAAATTGTTGGAAGACAAATCTATGTGCTATGGGGCTGTCCATTATCCCTCTAAATTAATATCCGGATGCAGCTGCAACAGAACATACTATATAATGTGCTTTGCTTCAATGGTCTATTCTCGTTAAGTGCTCTGTCTATGCCCCATCTTGTCTTTCTGTCTTAAGCAGCAATTTTCCCTGGCCCAATCCTTTCCACCCTAGCTGCAAAAGACAAGAGAGTATCTGCTTCACCCACAGTCTCTCCATGGGTATTCAAAGATGCTTTAAAATTTGGTACGGCAACTGTGTGTTTAGAGCAGGCCTCCCACCATCTCTTCCATTACTTGGAAGTATTTATTCACACACTATTCCAGGAGTGAGTGGAAGGATGAGAAGAAGGGGCCAAAGGCCAAGAATCCAGGGCAGCTTCCTCGCTCAGGTGTTAACATACATACATAACAAATACATACCAAATGTATCAAACCTTTGGAGGGAATCTGGATGTAGATTAAGCAATCTTCCTTCAACATGTTGAAGCAGCCTAGTTGAAGGTGTAGATAGAAAA
This sequence comes from Mimophis mahfalensis, assembly GCA_032468015.1. Taxonomy (NCBI): domain Eukaryota; kingdom Metazoa; phylum Chordata; class Lepidosauria; order Squamata; genus Mimophis; species Mimophis mahfalensis. The sequence goes on along the minus strand of JANHFR010010387.1, from coordinate 233,151 downwards.
AATATTCCCTGCCTTCAAAAACTGGGTTTTCCCTCAGGCATTAGGTTAAATGGATGACTTGGGTAGGTGGGAGACATGGATAAATCGTTCATTCATTCATTCATTCATTCATTCATTCATTCATTCAATTTATTAGATTTTTATCCCACCGTTGTTACTTTTAAGAATAATTCAAGGCAGCAAACACACATAATACTTTCTTATTCTCCTATTTTCTCTACATCAACAACCCTGTGAGGTGGGTTGGGTTGAGAAAGAGTGAGTGGCTCAAGGTCACCCAGCTAGCTTTCATGACTACCAAAATTATTCTTTTAATTTTGTGTAGCTGCCGAGAGTTGGGCAACCTAGAAATTCAAGTGATTTGTATAATTCAAGTAAAGAAAGAAATAAGGTTGAAAACATGAGTTAAGGGAACAGCATACATCCATAGTGTGGCATACCCCCATCCTTCTTCCATCTTGTGTGTTCAAAATTTGAACATTTTTGGTAAAATAAGATGATTCTAAACATATATGGATACAATTTTGTTTGAACCAGGTTATCACACTGTTGTTTTTATGCTAAGATGAAAGATGAAAAGGGTGAATTTATGTGCGTGCATTTTCTTTATTTGAACCAGTTTATGTCTTCTTGTTTTAATGCTAAGCTTTATGGACAAAAAATGTGAGTTTGTGTGTGTGTGTGTTTTCTTTATTGTAGCCTCAGGAGGTAGAATATGTGAATTCTGAGTATGGGAAGAACGCAGTGAGAATTCTGTACGTTAGACGGGAAGGCCAGGTACACTGCATTAAAGAACTGGCAATCTCTGTACACATCAGACTCAACACTGTGAAGGAATACTTGGATGCCGACAACTCCAGAGTCATCCCTACGGACACCATAAAGAATACAATTGAATGTCTGGCCAAATGCAATGGGGTAGGCTGCAAAACCATTCATCTTATGTTGTAGCTAGAATTGGATTGCGTCTCATCTTTTTTGTCATTTATAGAGTCCGTCTTCAGACAAAGCAATAAAGAAAAAGATGTGGTGCTACACAGGAGAAAGTTTCTAAATTAGATGTGGTAGCATTTTATGCTACCTTGTTTGGGTTTTCTAACAAAAATTCAAAAATAAATCTAACATAATCATAAGAACTGCAGATTAGACAATCAAGGTATGATTGTCTAATCTGCAGTTCCTATGATTGTGTTATATTTATTTTTAAAATAAATTGTCACTAATATTTGTATAACAAAGGAAAATGTTCAGGTTTTGAATAATTCAAAATTCAAAGAGCAGCAGGATACAGGTAACAAATAATGAGATGCTGTCTTTGTTTTAATAATACAAGATCTGTATAAAATTCAGATAAACGAAAAGGAATGAAATGAAATGAATGCAGAAGTCAAGATTTAAAGTAACTAAGGGATTTTAGATCTATGAACTCAGGGTTCATTGTTCTTTTTTTAAAAAAAAAAATCCTGTATAAAATTTACTTTTATAAAAAGTGCTAAGAATTTCAACAATGGCTTATAACGGCTAGTGGGCGGTTAGTGGTTATAGCTCATATTTTGTGGATTTCATCATTTGTCATGAAAATAGCCTTGGGCTGCCGTAGCCAGTATGACAAATCTTTTATGATACATTAGGTACAATCTTAATTCTAAACACTGATTTGAAGATGGAACCTGATCATATCTAACACCTTTTCTCTTCAGATCAGAACAATAGAGGAGTTTGGGCTGGATATCTGCGAGCACTTCATTAAAACCTTTTGCCACGTGGTGTATTGCAATGCCTTTATCCAAGAAGTTCCCTGGCAGCGCCTAGAAAAGGTATAATGAAACAGGTACATTTCGGCCACATTCCCTGCCCAAAGCTAGGGAAGGGACAATGACAGGGAAGAAATATGGCATATGAAGAGGGCAGGAAAAGTTTTAGTAGAACAATAGCTTGGCTTGGCAAGTAGAGCAACAGTTCATGGTGAGTGAGCTCTTCCATTTATTTTTGTGAATTCCAACTGCAAGGTCAAATGGTTTATTTGCAACTTCAATATGTCATCCTTAATTTCTAGGACAATACTCCCCATGCCCATGCTTTTCTCTACAGTTCTGAAGGAATCCGGTTTTGTGAAGTGGAACGGACTCAGGAATGTAAGGAAGTGATTTCAATTCTTTTAGTAGAAACATTAGGGTCATATTTGCAATGGTAGCTTGTAAACAAGATAAACCCATTCATGTTATTCTTGAAGACCAGAAATGATATAAAAAAGCAAGTAACAAAGCAAACACAGACTTGTACCCTTTTCTTGAATATATGAAGTTTGTTCTTCCCTTCTCAGCTATGAAAGCTTCCCTGGGGGACTTGGCCTGTCAACTTTCTCTCAGCTCAATGTACCCCTTAAGGTTGCTGGTCTGGGAAAAAGTTGGAAGAGATATTGCAATGTATTCTGCCTTGAGATGGGAAACCAACCAACCAACCAACTATTCAATTACCCAAACAATATATTATAACCCTGTATTTTGTAAGATCTACAAGTCCTTCAGAAGCTGCCAGTAACATATTATGGGATTTATCTAGTACGATAATTTTAATATAGGTAGTCTTCAACTTATGACTTTAATATGTACAGTACCTGGAATTATGGTCCTACATTGTTGTGGGTCACCAAGTGACCAGACCCGATTTTACAATCTTTTTAGTGGAGGTTTTAAGTGAATCAATTTTATCCAATGAGTGCTTTTTTTTGGTCACAAACCAGAAGTAAAAATGCTGTGGGATGCTGCAAAAGGCTGTAATGGTGAGCCTTTTGCGTATTTGTCTGTATGGCAGTTGGAACTTCAAAATTGGTTGGAAGTAGCTTTTGGGAGGTTTGTTGTAACTTTGAATGGTTGTTAAGTAACCAGTCAAAGACTGGTTCTATGAAACTTTGAAAGTGTAATGTTTGTAATCTTTTAAAATGTTATTTAAAATTTTGGTTCTTAAAGATTGATAACTCCGGATTTCAATGAATAAATAAACATAAGTAAACATATAAACTCCACATGGGCAACAGAATCCACAACAAGCTACAGGTCATTTTGGTGACAATTGCATTTGAAATCAGATCTGAACTAAACATTTGGATCAATCCAGAGCATGTTGAATAATCTTAATATTCCTCTCAATCTCTATAATTTTGTGAATTTACAATAAAGTTGGAGCCTGTAAGAAAAATGATGTTGCCTTAATGATATTCGTTTTGATCCACTAGGCCTCTTTAAAAAAATCAAAGGGCGGAGGGCAAATTTTGATCTGTTGAATCAAAGCAAAGGCATTAGATCCTATACAAATTAATCCAAATATGCCACACTAAAACTGATACATAGATTTTCTTTTAAATTTATTTGGCCCCCTGGCATCCATTACATTAGATTTTATAATCAGGAATATAAATACATTTTAAAAATTTGAGTTTGCAAGAATGTTCATGTTTTCAATCAGCCATATAGAAGCACAGTTCAATGTGTGCTTAATTCGACATAAATTTCATTGTCCTGGGCTGTAAGTTGATTTGTAGATATCACTGCAACTTTAGAGTGGTGGAAAGCTCTATATGTAACTGTGGGACAACGTGTCTTATATTAAAATTAATTTATGCTCTTCCTCTCCTAGGTCCACCAATTGTTTTTTCTGGCATTAAGGATCTAAAACTTATGAAAACAACCCAATCTGGATTTCGGGGCTTCCTTAAAGAAAAATACACCATACTTCCAGAAAGGATAGATAGAGTGTTGTCGGTGGAAACACTCATCAAATGGTGCTATGGTCACTGCTTGGATGGCCTGGATTATGATTCCATATGGTAAGTATAGAATAAGTAAAATTTTCTGTGAAGTAATGGAGCCTCTGAAATTTCTTTACAGTGGAGAAAAGGGCTTACATAAAATAAAAATAAAACTAGCAACAAATAAGATCTTTTGCTAAGGAGATTGATAAAATTCCATACACATAGTCCTCACAACAGTTAATTTAATCACACAATGTAACTGCAAAAAGTGACTTATGACCATTTTTTCACATTTATGACCACTGCAACATCCCCATGGTCATATGATCAAAATTCAGACAATTGGTAACTGACTCATTTATGACAGTTGCAGCGTCCCAGGGACATGTGACCACTTTCGGAGACCTTCTGACATTAATCAATGTCTTTTCTCTATTCAAAGTTGTCAATTTTACCATTTGAAGAAGTTCTATCATCTTCACCATTCACTCTTCCGTTGTGGGTATTGTCCTATCTTTCCACCATTGTGCATATAAAAGTCTTGCACTTATGTTGGCTCTAGACCAGGGGTCTGCAAACTGTGGCTCTGGAGCCACATGCGGCTCTTTCGGCCCTCTGCTGCGGCTCCCTGTCCACTGATCCCACCATTGGCCCATGCCCTCCCATGCCCTCCCCTCCCCGTCACTCCTCGCCTGGCTTGAGAAGGTAAGGGTGATGGTATGAGATGGAGACTCACTCCATATTCTAGAGCAGGAGGCAACTGGGTGGGAATAAGCGAGGTGAGTTGGCCACGCCCACCCAGTCATACCGGTTGTTCAATTATTGGCTTCCGGTGTTTTCTTTTCTGTGAGAAATGGGTCCAAATGGCTCTTTGAGTGTTTAAGTTTGCAGACCCCTGCTCTAGATTAATCAAAGATTACTGTATTTAATTCATTATTTTTAATTCATTATCATATGTGGTATGCAGTGGGCTTTTTCTCCATAGTTGTAAAGCAGGGGTGTCAAACAGGTGGCCCACAGGCCAGAAGCATCACACACAGGCCATGCCCACCCCAGCTCTATGAAGGGAAAAAACATCATGAAACATCACATGAGAGCAATGTGATGTGGCAAGTTTGATACCCATGTTGTAAAGGCACTGGCATCCTAAAAACAATTCCATGTTTTTACTAGTTTTGACTGCAGTATAAATGGGCATTTCTTTTGTCTGCTAATGCACGCTGTCATTCAATTGGCTCAGCATTAAAAGATTACAGTTTGCAAAATTCATTTCTGCTTTTGCCCCCAGATATTGCATTGATCATTCCCTTTCTCCCAACCTCATAGTAATTTTGGAACCTGTTGTTTTTATTCTCAGTTCTTTTATTGCACTGTCTGTGATTTCTAATGGATAGATTAGATGAGTTTAGGATTATCCACAGTTCTAAATTGCTATATTATTCTCAAATGGTTGGTTTTTTTGTATTTTGATGGTAGTACTCAGACTGTAAATATGCAAACTTTCTTTAAGGTAAATTATAACATACATGACCCTAAGGCTAAGTCCTTTACTTCTCTACTAGTATGTGTCTGCCAACTATTGTGACCAATGAAAAATCTCTAAGAGAAGCATTGCATGTTACTGAAACCTGACTGTCAAGTATATAAGATTACAATCACCATCATAATTAACAACTAGTATGCTACCCAACTCCCAATGACTCATATTTTTATACTCCAGCATATTTTAGGTGCTTTGACTAATTTTCCATCAAAAATTTTCTCAGCTCCCTAGTTATTTGGCTTCAATAATGCTATGGTATCTGAGGCTTCCCAGTTAGTCCCACTCATGGCTGAATGTGATTATGTGGAGTATCTGAAAATTTTAGGTACATACCGTGTTTCCCCGAAAATATGACCTACCCCAAAATAAGTCCTAGCTTGATTTTTACATGTGTGCCCAATATAAGTCCTACCCCCCCCCACCAAATAGGCCCTAATTAAGACCCCACCCACTCTGGGGTGCAGAGGATGGGCTGAGACACATGGGTAAAAATTAATCTAGGGTAGGGATGGGGGGATGGAGCTGTCCTACTTATCAGGCCTCACACACCCCGATACCTGCCTTGCTGGCCCACTTCTTCTATGGCCGCTGGCTGCTGCTTACATGTGTCACCCCCAGCCTCTGTTTTGCCATCAGAGGCCTCTGATACCAAAGCCTTCAGCAGCCAAAAAACAGGCTGCAGAAATGGGCTCTGGCACCTCCCCAGCCTTGTTTAGCCATCAGAGGCCTTCCAAAAAGCCCTCTGCAGCCAAGAAACGAGGTCTGGATTGATGTGCATGTTGCCCCAGCCTCTATTTCACCATCAGAGGCCTTCCAGAAAGCCTTCTGCAGCTGATAACAGAGCCAGAGCTCTTTTATCAGCTGCAGAGGACCTTCAGAAGGCCTCTGACGGCAAAATGGGTGTGACACATGTGAGCCATGGTAAGCAGCCATAGAAGAAGTGGGCTTGCAGCAGGCTCCTGCTGGGTGGGATTGTTGGTGCTGCCACTGTGAGGTGAGTCAGTAATTAGACCCCCCCTCCAAAATAAGACCTGGTGCCTTTCTTGGTGGCAAATATATATATATAAGACCAGGTCTTATTTTTGGGGAAACACGCTATATATTGTCATTTTTTTTTAATATATAAAAATATTTTATTAATTTTACGAATTTTAAAAAGACATAAAAACCACATAACAAGCAACACTTTATACCCTTCCCCCCCCTCCTCCTGCCCTACCCATATTATCCCCACAATATATATTTCCACAACATTCACGAGCGGACTATCCTGTCTGTTCCTATACTTAATATGATAAGCAACACAGAGTTTACATCTTAAGATAATTAAAAAAAGAATAATAAAACACATACATGAATATATTACCTTTACCTAATCCTCTGTTCCCATTATACAAGATACATCTCTTCATCTCATATTGTCATCTCTTGATTTCCTCAGTGTGAAAATTACACCAGTGTAAACATAATAGGCACAACACACAAAGTTGACCAGTAATGCCCATGTGAGTTGCCTTGCAGTTTTTATCCATTGCAGTTTGATTCCAAATGTTGTATGTTTTTTATTTTATTTTAAAGGAGAACTGCCCATGAATGTGTACTTGATGCTTTTGCTGGGCCACCAGAAACAGGCCATTACTCACCGTCTTACCAGCAGACAGTCTACTGTATTCAGACTTACATTCTGGAAAGAGTCCCACAGGCCAGTAGCTTTATTTCATTTGGGGCTTTCAGTGTGTTATGCTATGTTATAGTTACTGTATATGTTATATACATAATAATATTTTATTAGCATTTTCAGAAAATGAAGGTTTATTTCCAAAGAAATGCTGACCATATTATGTCTTAAGATGAATTCAGTGATTGAGGCATGGAGCCCATTCTTTTTCTTTCTTTCTAATGATTCCCAATGGACAAAGGCAAAGATATTTCTCACCCTTCCTACTTCAGGGCCAACATAAACAATAAGTATTTATAATTTATTATTTTGATTTATATATGCCGCCCTTCTCCTGAAGGACTCAGGACGGCTTACAACCTATTAAAAACAGATAATACAAAAGTTAAAATAGAATTAAATAACAATTTAAACCCCCACAAACTATCTAAAATTTAAAATCACCAATCTACATAAAAATTAATCTTCTGATCAGGACAGACCGGCTAAATGGAACAGCCAGGTCTTTAGGGCGTGGCGGAAAGATCGGAAATCAGGGATAGTCCAAATTTCCGGGGGTAGCTCATTCCAGAGGGTGGGCGCCTCCACAGAGAAGGCTCTCCCCCTGGGGGTCGCCAGCCAACACTGTTTGGCGACAGCACCCTGAGGAAGCCGACTGTGTGGGACCGTACTGGATGGTGGGAGACCAACGACGGCAGTCTTAGGGAAGTATGGAACATATATACTTGTTGTACCTGAACGAAAGACCATTTCCCCCATCTACTTTATAAAAGGAGGCTATTCATCTTAGACTGGATGAAAATAAAACATAGCAGCAGAAATTTTTTCCCATCTAATCTCTTTTGGTGAAATTCTCTTCAATTCAAGATTGCTTTTCTTTTGGGTAAATGCCATAAATAAGAACCATGTAAATATCATTACAACAAAGAAATGACAAATATGGGTGGTGTTGCCATGAAAATAAAGAATATTTTACTGTACGTTTCTGAACTAATGCTATCCAAGTATGAAAATAGATTCAATCCACTGAAATATTGGCAAGGTTAAAGTTTGTTTTACAAGTGGAATTTCAGTCACTGAAAATACCTTGCTGCTGGTAGCTGGTAGCCTAAATTCTGAATAAAGTTTACCTGGAGAAGAATATCTGATGAGCCAGTGTAGTGTAATAGTAGTATAGTAGAAACCCAGGTTCAAGTCAGCCTCAGCTATGAAAACTCACTGTATATCTATCACTAGCCTCAGCTCAGCTCAGCTCAGCTCAGTTTCTAGGGTGTGGCGAATAAAATGAAGGGAGAACTCATTGCAATCTTTCTTGAGCTCTGGAAATAATAGGAGGATATAAATGTAAGTAAATAAAATAAAATATTTCATATACAGTGGAACCTTTGGTTGCGAACACTTCAGTTCACAGCCAATTCGGGTTCTGACCTGAAAATCCAGCCGAGTTTTGGATCGGTTTCCGATCCAAAATCAGCTTGTGAACAAAAAATGTCACAGAAAGCTTCCTTTCCATGCCGTTTTGCCTTCTGCGCGTGCGCAGAAGCATTGCTTCGGGATGCAAACACTTCGGGTTGTGAACGACCGGAACAGATTGCATTCGCAGCCTGAGGTTCTACTGCAATTCAAGAAACTGTCAAACACAAAAACTATAAATATCAGGAGTCAGTCTACTTTATTGAGTTTATCTGTTAAATCTGTATAAATGATTTTTTTATAAGTTATACTGGTATCTTTGTATACTCAGATTGAAGAGGTAGAAGTGATCCTGTCTAACATCCACTATTCAGTGACAAATTTAGAAAAACTGGGAATATGCAATGACAAAGAGGTGAGAATTACTTTTTCTTGGTCATCCAAACTATAGTATTTATTTTTGTGGACTGTACACTGGGAAGAGTGGGATCATTTAATAGAAATTTAATTGAACCTACCTTGGGTCACTTAGCCTCCAAAACAAAATGAACCGAACACATAAAAAAATGTTATCCAATCAATTAGACCTTTCTGACACCAAGAATTCCTGACACTGGAAGAAGATGATCATGGAAGTTATTTGAAGAAGTGGAAGAACGCCTTCTCAAGATCTGAATTTACAGGAGTAAACCTGAACAATCTTGAAGCCAATGGAAGATTAGCCCAGATTATCTCCTGGCTCCATCTACTTGTTGAATTTATTCCACTAGCTACCTGGTCTGACTAAATCTGAAAAATGATTATTATTCAGTGAAGCACAACCCTGACATTTTTATTAATAATCTAGTTCTTTCTGAATTATTGGAGTCACCCAGGAGATGAAATGAACTGTACAGTCCAGTTAAATCCCTTTTTTTAAAAAAAATCCCATTTATATGCCACCCTTCTCCAGAGACTCAGGGCGGCTTACAATCTGTGAAGCACAAATCAATGTGC
>JANHFR010010387.1:212667-222786 GCA_032468015.1 Mimophis mahfalensis | reverse complement strand
ACTCTACCTCACAGGAAGCAGTTCAAACTGCTTCCTGTCTCTCTGTATCTCTCTATGATACAGAGACAGGAAGCAGCAAGTCAGCAGAGCAGAGAGCCTCCATGGAAGCAGAGAGGATTTGGATTTCCCGGTAATTTAAAGCAAAAACGGGACAGCGGGAAATAAAAATACGGTATTTTCCCACCCAATTCGGGACAATTGACAACCCTGGTTATGGGTGATTATTTCCAAGCAGAGTTTCAAGGAAATAATTAATGGATTTCCTTTTTCCCCTCTCTCTCTTTTGAAAACCAACACCCAAATACAAAGCACTCATCACAACACACAGTAGTTGTATCCAAACTTAACCATGATGAACCATAAAATAATTGTCAATTAAAGTCCATTCTACAGTAATATAATGAAGTCTGGATCCAATTTAGTAACATTGCAAATTTCTATATCAATTAATGGCGGCTCATCAAGTAAACAGATGTGCTATATGGGAGACATCAGTAGCTACTTTCAGATGATTATTATTGAGTTTATCTTCATTGATTTTGAAAAGATGAAGAAAACAATATGCTAAGATCCCATTACTTTCCTGAATTGACCAGTGCCAAAGATCTAAATTTCTCCTGCCTGTTTAATAAATTCTATATTGCCTATGTACGTTGAATTAGACCAATTTTGTTAAAAGAAGCAGACCTGCAGTTTTGCATACTGTAGAAGTTATGTAGTGTGTCAAAAGCTCAGGAAATGCTTACTTTAACTCTGCTGGTATGTCTCACATACACATACATACTCTGGACAAAAGAGGACGTTCCAGACCTCTTCTCTGGACTCTGGATCCTTCAAGGCCTTTGGTACCTCAGAAAATTGTGTAAGAATGCTTGCATGATTTTTGTATGCCTCAGAAGCTGTGATAAAGCAAGGGCCATGTGACTTCCACAGGGTCTGGAGCCCTGGTGTATCACCACAAATGTCTTTTATAGGTTTGCTATCACCAGTGGTGGTATTCAGCCAGTTCTGACAGGTTCCAGAGAACTGGCAGCAATAATTTTGATTGTTCAGAGAGCCAGCAAATACCACCTCTGATTGGCCAACTGCATAGCCACGCCCATTAAGACACGCCAACAGAACTGGTAGTTAAAAAAAACTGAATCCCACCACTGGCCATCATTATCATAGTATAACTGTGACTGTTGACAGACTGGCACTCAAGTGATACAAATGTGATTTTTGTGCATTTTACTTTCATAACCAACCCAGGGAATGCATGTGAGAAGGTAAATAGCTATGCATTTATATCATCATAAAACATACTCAAATCTAGTTCCACTCAAAATATATGGATGCTAAATATTGACATTCAATTTTCTCAAAAAAAAAAAAAATTGAGCTGATTCCAAATTAATTTTTATAAAATATATATTAATTCAATTAAACAGAAGATTTCTGAAGATCTAATTCCAGATGAAAGGACTCAGATGGGGAAAAAAAAACTATTTTTACAATATTTACTGCAGATCATGTTTCTAATAAGGCTTCTGATATTTCATGAATGTAAATAAGATTCAATTTATTTACTTGCATCAAGTTTCCTACAAGCAGTCATATATATATATTGTAGGCAGACGCCTGTAAATTTGATACAGAAATTCTGGCTGGTAACTTGAACTTCTTTATCAAATTTGAAACTGATTGCCAGAGTGACTACCTTCCAAAACACTTTAGTAGTTTATAATTTAGAAACAATTTGTTCAATAATCTTCCATAATGTTTGCTCTGTGGATCTATCTAATCTATCATCAGATTTGTACTTCTTCAAGTATATAAAATTACAATCTAGCATGTTCTACCATCAAGGTTAGAGGCTATTCAAGGAAACCTGTAACATGAAAGGTTATTCATATCTTTGTATCTTTGCAGTTTTCCTTGTCTTATATCATGTTATCTTCAAAGAATAATAGATCAACAACAAATCTGAGATTAGCTTTTCTTTAATCTGCTCACACCCACCCCCCGCACCTAAAAGATTATAGGAACTGTTTGTAAGCTGCCCAGAGCCATCTTAACAGTGAGTTGGCGGTATATAAATCTAATGAATAAATAAAAATAAATAAATAAAAAACCCTTTTTCATTTTAGATTTCATCCTTTGTAGTAGGATTGCTTGGGGAAAAGTTGTCAAGGATTTCAGTCATTCAGAACAGGACTTTTCATCACATGCAACATGGAAAAAAAATTACCTAGATATTTTCGTTTACTGTTTCTTTATAAAATATAAGTAGTTTTCAAGTTTCTCTTGCTTTCTGAGGCCTGTTCTTTAGGGATAAGGATTCTAAACTGGAAGAAATAAAAATATCTCCAGCAAAGAGTAAAGAATTTCTAGGTGCCTCTTCTGTAAAGGTCTTTTTTTCATTTATAAATTTCAAGACAGCAGAGAAAGATATTTACCAACATCTTTAACACCTGCTTTTTTTGGAGAAATATATACTAATGTTGTAGTCTTATGAAATGGGAGAGTTTGATTAATGTTTATTTCATTCCTTATTGGGAGGGGAAAAAACCTTGCTGGTCACTTTACAATTTGGGGACACACCACTCAAAGAAAATCTACATATTACTATTAAAAAATATGAAAACTGCCTTATCAACTACATTTTTAATAAGAAAGGCCAGAAGACTCTCCAAAATACGAGCTAATATCAAATACCATTATCATCATCTTTTCTGTTGTTCAAAATGCGACTGCATAATTTAATCTGTTTACTTTATTCTATCCTATCTTTCAACTAGAGAATTACTAGAATTAATATTAGAATGTCTCAAATGTCTTGTTTCCTTACTATCAGTTTTTCGGTTTAAGGTTTCTAAATTTCTAGTTCTTTTGTGGGTGAATAAAGAGCAAAGACAAAAACAAATTGAATCTGTTTATTCAATTACGTATGAAACTCTGTAGGTATCAAAACATAAACATGCCATTAAAGATTCTAGAGGCATACAATTCCTTACTTATCTTGCAAAGGTGAAAGCAACAAAGCTGAGCTGATGAACTTTTTATTTAGCATATGGCATTGGTACATGAAAGCTAAGAATCTGTTATTACAGAGTAGTGGTTTGGCTGCCTAAGATTATTAGTTTGTTCAGTTCACATTCATGAACTATCTAGGATGCATTGCAGGGGGAAAAGTAGCTCCACACCCAGAGAAGCCAACGACATTCTACAAGTTTGTCAGCATCATCTGGAACTTTTTCTTCCACTGTTTTTTGCTTCATATTCAGGCCAGGCCAGCACTGGTTAGTTAGTCCCATCAGAGTGGTTGTTAGTCCCATCGGAGTGGTTCCTATTTATCTACTTGCATCTGCATCTTTTCAAACTTCTAGATTGGCAGAAACAGAGGTGAGTGATAGGAGCTCACTCTACCAAATGGTGCCAGGGCTCAAATTTCTGGAGCGCAAAGACCTGACCTTCTCCAGCTGACAAATCCAGCGTCTTTAACCTGCTGAGCCACCATGCCTGTAGCTCAAGGGTGTCAAACTCATGGCCTGCAGGCTGGATGCATCACGTGCTGGCCACGCCCATGCCCAGTTTAGCGAAGGGGGAAAAAGTCATGATAAGTCACATGGTGACACTATGACAATGCAAGCTTGGCACCCCTGCTCTAACTGATGAACTGAACAGTGATAGACAAATGGGGGCAGACCATGCAGAGTATTATTTGTTTGATATTCACCTCTCCCTTTCCACTTGATGAAACCATGAAGTTGTGTATAGTAGAACCTCAGTTCGCCACCGCAATCCATTCCCAGACTGCAGTTGCGAACCAATTTGGTCGTGATCTGAAGCGACACTGAGCATGCACAGACAGTCCTGTGCATGCGCAGAAAGGGAAATCAGCACAGAAAGGAATGTTTCTGCACCATGTTTGTTCACAATCCGAGTTTTGAGTCATGAACCGATTCAAAACTCGGCTGGCTTTTTTGGTCAGGAACCAAATCAGGTTGTGAACAGAAGTGTTCATGAACCGAGGTTCCACTGTACCTTGGAAGTTGAGAATAGCATGGGAGGTTGAGCAACTAGCCTTGAGGTGCAACCAGAACAATCTTGAACTGAATACACTCAAAACCGTAGAAATGGTGGTAGATTTTAGGAGAAACCCTCCTATACAACTACCTCTTACAATACTAAACAACGAAGTATCAACAGTAGAGACCTTGAAGCTTCTAGGTTCTATTATGTCTCCAGACTTAAAGTTGACATCTAACCTCAAAAACATCATCAAAAAGCACAACAAAGAATGTTCTTTCTGTGCCAAGTTAGAAAGCTCAAACTGCCCAAAGAGCTGCTGATTCAGTTCTATAGAGGAATTACTGAGTCTGTCATCTGCACCTCTATAAACTGCCTGGTTTGGCTCTGCAACCAAACAAGACAGACACAAACTTCAAAGGATAATTAGAACTGCAGGAAAAACAATTGCTATCACTCTGCCTTCCATCAAGGACCTGTATACTGCACGAGTCAAAAAGAGGGCTGTGAAAATGTATCTACAGACCCCTCAGATCCTGGACATAAATTGTTTCAACTTCTACCCTCAAAACAATGATATAGGGCACTGCACACCAGAACTAGACACAAAGACAGTTTTTTCCCTGAATGCCATCACTGTGAAACAACTAATTCCCACAACACTGTCAAATTATTACTAAGACTGTATTACTATTCTCATCCTTCCTAGTATCTATCTCCTCCTGCTTATGCCTATAACCACGCTCCTTGTATCTTTAAAATTTATATTGTTTTGTTTCCTAGTATGATTTGATTGCTTATTAGTAAGCTATGACTATCACTAAGTGTTGTATATTATGATTCTTGATGAATGTATTTTATTTTTTCTTTACGTACACTGAGAGCTTATGCACCAAAGACAAATTCTTTGTATTTACAATCACACTTGGCCAATAAAGAATTCTGTTCTAATTCTATTCTATTCTATATTCTGTTCTCTTGTTATGCTGACTCTATAAACCACTTAGAGAGGGCTGTAAAGTACCATGAAGTCTAAGTACTATTACTATTGCTATTCTCATTTCGTGTCTTGGAAAACCTGCTAATAACAAATACAGTATGTTCTGTCCTGCTTTGAAACTCTTGGCCTTAAATGGAAAAGAAGAGGGAGTGGGATTCCTTCACAGCAAGATAAATTTTTTGAAAGATTGGAACAAGACAAGAGAGGCATCCTATAACTTACTAGGTGTACTGTGAGCAGTCATTGCCTTGGTTCGTGGGATCAGGATTTGTCCGATGACATTAGCCCTGAAATAGTCCACTGGATAAGAAGGTCCAGTGCATGCTTAGAAATATCTTTGCACAGTGTATCTACTCAAAATGCTGCTTAGCAACTTGGGTACACAACTGGAGACTCCATGACTTGAGTGTATCCTCTAAAAACTGCCATTGTAAGTTTTAATACAATGGGAAAAATAGTAAATACTTAGGAGAGCACTCATGTTAACTATATTTAGTTAATTTAAATTAGCTTTATATATTATCAAAAGCATGCTAGTGGTTAAAGCGTCAGGCTAGAAACTAGGAGATGGTGAGTTCTAATCCCACCTTTGCCACAAAACCAGAATGATCTTAGGCCAGTCACTTTGTTTAGTCCTAGGAGGTGATGGCAAACCACTTCTGAAAAACCTTTCCAAGAAATTGAACGGAACAACAAACTGAATTAAGGATTCATTTTTGATCACGCCACACATATAGTTTCAGCCAATACCCAATAATCTGGGACTACACATTTCAAACATGGCTAACTACAGTGTGCAATCAAAGCTCACCTTAGTGAAAAATTCTAACAAGTATAGTGACCTCATTTATAATGTAACATGCTGGTCCAGAATGGGTGGAATTGCCAATTTGGATGTCTTGAAGCCTATGCAAGCAAACCATTTATATTACAAGATTGTTATAAGGCAAAAGTTATGTTAGCATTCTGAACCTCACTGACATAGGACACTAAGGAGAAAACATTTATATACTGCATTTGCCCTTATTTTCCTCTCAGTCCTCGATTTATCATCAAAATCCTATGATATAATTTGGGCTGCTTGTATATATGAATATTATTACTCCAGTCATTTCATAGTGTTAGAGCTGATGAGAAACCTGAATCTTGGTCATCCAAATCACGGTCAATTTTCTAACCACCACTTCATTCTCTTCTTTTTAACTCCTTTCTCTCAAGATTGCTGTTGTATCTAAGGTAATAGAACATCATAGCTCTATTCACACAACCACCTTAAAATGTTTAGTAAATTAAACAATTTCTATTTTCATGCAATTATTTTGAGTTACAAGCCAATCAAATGAGTTCATTCACACAATTTCTTAAGGAATTAATTAAGTTCAGCACATTCTAAAAATGTAGCCCATTTCTGCAACTTCCCAACTCAAAACACTCAGGTTTGGAAAGAGATGGGAGATGTGCCATTTGCTCATCCCATTTGGAATGCCCTTTCTGAGTCAGTGGGAGTCTTCCACGTTTTTTAAAGAAAAATTTGAAGGAAATTCTATTTGATTTGAAATAACAAAAGTCAGATTTGGGCCCTTGCCCAAATCTCCAAATGCCACCCAAAGACCTTGCCCCTCTCACCTCCAGATGCCACCCCCGTGAAAAATATGAGTGGGGTGTACAGATGTGCAGAAAACTTTTTATATTCTCTCATTTGCTTAGAAGGCTAATTAGTAATTCACTTGTTGCTTGTATGTACACTGAGAACTTACGCACTGGAGACAAATTCCTTGTGTGTCTAATCACACTTGGTCAATAAAGAATTATATTCTATTCTATTTTTAAATGTTTAAATTATAAATATGAATATGGTACACTATATCATTGTATTGTACATAGAGTTCTCCTGTATGTACAAAATACCATGTAAAGAGACAATAAAGGCAAGAGTCTCTCAGCTACATCAGCTAAATGTCTTTATTTCCATGATTGTCACACAGATTATCTTTCTTTTTTCTAGTCTGCTCATCTTCTTTTCTTTTCTCTCTGCCTGGTCACTTTCCCTCACCCCCAGTTCCCATGAACTTTTCTCTCTCTTTTCTTACAAGGAATTCTCCAGTGTATCCTTGTTGTGCTTCAATAGCGTGCAAGTGATCTGCCACCCCATGGCAAACTTCACTGGCCATCATAAGGCTGAAGATTTCCCACATATTCTGGTTTTGTGGCGTTAGCACAGATAATTTTCACTCCTCACAGCTGACAATGGAGCAAGTAGATTGCTCCCAAAATTGCTTCTCTTAGCAACATGGATATAAATTAGACTGAATTCAATAGAATTTAGACTGAATTCAGTTAGCAGCTTTCCTTTGATACCTTTATAACATGATGGAACGTACAACATTCTTGTCCAATGAGTCTTTAATTTTATTTAAAGCAGAGTTTGTGATGTCATCTCTAAATTTTGGTGAGGAACTGTGCCTGACATGCTCTAATATTTTTTTATCATAAGGTGCTGAAATATTCCATCAAGCCAGCAGTTACAAGTAAAAATAAAAAGTAATTCAGTGCTAACATTGCACTTAAGCAGTACATTCAATTAATGTGTAAGAATCACGTTTAACCTATAATTTCTTCTTGCATTTCTTACGATATCTCAAGCCTTTATCTTTGAAAAGTGGCACTTCGAGCCAGAGGCTGGTATTGTCCTTTTAAAAATCTGTTGAGGTAAAGATAAAAGGTTGAGATAATTATAGTTGTTGCCATAAATTGCTGTTCACCAATACTGTAAGACAATTTCACCATGAAAGAAATTCGCAGGGGTTGGACAGGAAGTTTTTACATTCTCACATGGTGACATAATTCTACATAGTGCATTTTTATTGATTTAGAAATGATGTCACATTTTATGCCTCTCTGGCTTGGAGGAGAAAAAAAATCAAAAGCCATCTAACACGAAATGCAGTTAGGAATAATAGGTCTAAAATTTAGCAAGATATGTGAATGTCACATGCTGTTGAATATTAAAAAAAAATATCTACAACTTGCAGTTATATGGCTATGTCAGTGAGATAAATTGCTTACCTTTTGAGCTGATTCTGTATATTACTAGTAGTATCTAGACAAGCTCTGATATCTCCAGGTAGCTCAAAAGGCTAAAAGGTAACTTACAAGTAGCTCAAAAATACTGTTTCTCATAATAAATGTAATCAGGATGAGAATAAAACTGAACTACTTTTGATGGCTGGCAAGGAGCAGATTATCAATCTTCTTGGTAATAAAAAATCAAGAAGGATGGAATAACTACGAAATAAAGTCAATGAAAGAGACAGGCCTGGGAATTGTATTTATAAGTTCTGCCTTTTCTTAAAGTTGTCATCTTTTCTAGATTTCCCAAAGTAAAACATTCTCCTAAGTGGAAATAAATGAATTCTTGCATGTGTTCTTAAAGGAACAGAAGTTCTATCAGCTCAGTTG
Organism: Mimophis mahfalensis; assembly: GCA_032468015.1. Classification (NCBI taxonomy): domain Eukaryota; kingdom Metazoa; phylum Chordata; class Lepidosauria; order Squamata; genus Mimophis; species Mimophis mahfalensis. Next base: position 214,316 of record JANHFR010010387.1, on the reverse strand, counting down.
AGTCTATTATTAATATGAAAGACACTCAGTAAAAGATAAGACTCTTCAGAAGAAAAAATAAAAAAAACAAACTGAATCAGAACATAGTAATATCTTTGTTGATGCAAAATATCTGCAATTAATATCAAGAACTGGTTGAAACAGATTGAAACTACTGGGCTTCCCTTAGCAGGGATTCACAGTTGTAAGATAGCATTCTTTAGCTTCCGAGAAATAGATATTTGGCTCATGAATCAAATTACATATCAATATATTTCTTTACCGCACCACAAAATGCAGTATGCAAAAATATGCAGGGATTTACATTTTTTACACAACTGTAACAAAACATTTAGCAAATAATTTATAAATTAGAACATGAATTTTGTTTCACAAAGCAGTACAAACTTTCTCTAAAATTTCCTTCACAGAACACCCTTTCAAGTTCAACAAAAAAACTTACCAAAAAACCCAACAACTTACAACCTGTGTATGTAGTTTTTGCCCTTCCCAAAAGGTTCAAGGATATAGGCTGCATAACTTTAAAACATTAATCTTAAACAAACATTAGTAAGATAAAAATAGGTGCTCCTGCTGGGAAAAAAAGTTATTTTGGCAAATTCAAAACTTGCTGCTAATGTTATGAAAGAATTGTGATTTTTTTTAACAGAACTTTTAGAAGTGTCTCTTGGTCATCTTACACTTTCCGTTTCCATTCCAAATTAGGAACAATTCATTTGAAATAAAAGGGCAATCTGTGCAAAGATATAACTGCGCTTTAGTGGGCCTTGTGCAACAACAGAGCTGTCATCCTTCTGTTTTAAGCAATAGTTTTAAAAAATCAAGTGTATCCATTTTAAATACTTCTGTTTTCAGTTACCATTTTGTGACTCCGCAGAGTTGCTAAAAAGAAGCATACTGAACTGATCTTTAGCTTGAATAATGAGAAATTCTACACCCTACCAGTTCATTTATTAAACAGCATATTGCTAAAGTTATCCAATAGGATATGTATAAATATAAATATATATATTTATTTCAGTGCCATTTGGTTTAATTTCATTATGCACACATATGGGTTTTGTGTTGTTGTTGTTGTTTTGTTTTTAATAAAGTTCCAGTGCCAAAAACCAATGCTGCTTGTTTATTTTGAAGAGCAGGAAGAAAACACGGTCCAGTTTGAAAATCCACTATAGTGAACTGTTCTTCAGATGCTGTGTCTGTAGAGGCTTTACATGATATTCATAGATCTTCAGCGCAGGCCCCAATTTTAATGAAAGTCCAGTGAGTACATCGTTCCTTGTCATCAACAGTAAAGACTTCCCATCGATTTCCTAAGGCAAAAATGAATAAAAGCTTAAAACAATCTAGAAATGGGGAATAGGTTCAAAACCCCTATTATTGTTAATTTTTAAAGGTACCTAGGACATTTCTTTAGTTGCATTAATATTTCCTGTTTTAATCAAAAGAACTGTAATTCTTGAATCTAATGCTGTTTTCCTTTCTGTGATGGCTAAGGAGAATTTGAGGCATTTAGGAACCGCCTTGACCAGTGGTGGGATTCAAATAATCCCACCATGGGTTCACTGAAAGTAAGAGTGTGCACATACATGCGCGGCTTTTGCAACACAGGGTACATGCTGTTCCCATCTATTTCTGCTCTCCAAAGC